>PVKS010000998.1:67560-158471 GCA_004027875.1 Aplodontia rufa
ATCGTGATCCAGCTCCTGCAGCCACATGCTGCCTGCTTACTGGTACCTCCCAGCTAATGCCCATCAGTGGATTAACACACTGATTCCGATACGGTTCTCATAACCAATCATTTCACCTCTGAACTTTCCTACGTTGTCCCACATAAGAGCATCTGGGGGACACTTCATATCTAGACCACAACAGCACTGTGTTAGGATTCCGCCCCCGCCCCCCGCCTCCCTGGGTTTGAAAGGAGGCCAGACAGTGGAACCTCTGCTTTCCTCTCTTCATTTGTTCTTCTGCAACAAGCTTCAAGCTTTAACTCCTCAGTGTTCAGCTGCCTCGATTTACTTCCGCTTGGGATCTTCAGACGTGGGATCAGATCTGAGTGTCTTCTGTCTACTGGATTTTTTCTGCTGAGTGTCTGGCAGAGGTGATGAGCATGTGCTGAACTCGCCCTACACACACACACACACACACACACACACAGAGCGGCTCTTCATTCCCTAACTTGGGAGATCCCTAACTAGGAGTCACGAAACGCTTAGGTAAAAATAAAAATGAGGGCACCACCTTGCAGGCTTCACGCACGCACATAGCCTGGAACACTGAGGTCTCCATCATATTTTTGTCTTAGACAGTTTCCCCAGGGCTGTGCGGTCTGACTCCTTCCTCCCTAAATTCGTGCTGCTCCTTCCCTAGGCCTTAGGGCGTTTGCATTTTGCTCTGTGGACCTAGAACTTTCCCTGCAGCTGTGCGCAGCTCCTTCACTGCAAGGGTAACTCAGCTGCAATGCTGGGGGGCTTCTGTTGAGGACCCTGTGGAAGGAGATGTCTTCCCTCCCCACTGAGGGATATTGCTACCCTGTTTATTTCACCAGAACACACTTCAATGGTGAAAATAATCTTGCTGAACTTTTTGTGTGCTTATTCTCCAAATCACTTCATTCGAGATTGGGATCCATACAGGAAGAGCCGCAGGGTGGTTGGTACTGCATGGGGTTGGGTTCATTACACTTTTAACCTACTGCATTAAGCACATTCACATCATGGCCCAGTCGTCACACTACACACGCACGTGCGCGCACACACACACACGTGTGTGCACATGCACACACACATGTGCACACGCACATGCTCGAGTGCACATACACACACACACAAGGCAGAAGCCAAAGTGTCTCATGTCAGTCTCTCCCCATCATGCACAATACAGGGCACTTTTTTCTATTCCATTCCATTTCTTTAAAAATTGGTTAAAAACCTCACTGAATTTCACACCTAATGAGGCACCACTGAAATATGAAAAATAAGGGCTGGAGCGGTAGCTCAGGGGTTCTGGTAGTTGCCTGGCATAGGTGAGTACATGGGTTCAAACCCCAGCACCACGTACACAATTAAGTGTCAGAGCACCGAAAGTCACATGACAAACTAAATAAAATTGATCCCTCCCCCCTTTTGCTGTGCCTCTCTCTCTTTTAAAAAAATTTGAAAACCATTGGCTTGAGTGTGAAATCTAAGACCTAAAGCGTTCTACCTTGGGCTGAAAATTCTGTTTGAATGTGTTCTTGTATTTTGGCTTTGGTTTGGTTGAACTTATCATATACCCTTCAGCTTTTAGTTAACAATGACCATAATGCACAAATTTGCTGCTTCCAAAATTTACGCCTTGTTTTTATGTTTTTCTATTATTCACTATCTATTATATGAGCTATGTACTGCTGCTTTTTTTTTAAGAGAGGGACAGTGAGAGAGAGAGAGAGAGAATCAATTTTTATTTAGTTTTTCATGTGGCCTTCGCTGCTCCCTCACTTAATTGTATGTGTGGTGCTAGGGTTTGAACCCGCATCCTCACACGTGCCAGGCAAGTGTAACCACTGAGCCACCACTCCAGCCCTTATCTGCTGTTTTTAAAAATACTTTTTTAGAGCATTTTTATGTTCACAACAAAATTGAATGGAAATTACAGAGTTCTCACATAGTACCATCCTCAAAAGCACAACTTCTACTTTGCCAACACAAGGGTACATTTGTGATAATCAGTGAACAACATTGGTACCGCAAATCCCAAGGGTCCATAATTCAGATTGGAGTTTACCATTCTTTAAATTTAAGTGCTGGGGATCAAACCCAGGGCCTTGCACCTGCTAGGCAAGTGCTCCAGCACTGGGCTCTAATATAGCTCAAGAGTTTGCTATTGTTGCTGTACATTTTATGAATTCCACCTGTGTCATTATGTCCTTATCTTCACCACTACAACATCGTCACTTCCCTAAGACTCCCCCATGCTCCACCTACTAATCCTTCCCTTCCTCCAGCCCTTGGCAACTACAGATCCTTCTACGGTCTCCAGTTTCCCAGAATGTCAAATATTGGAACTAGAGTAGCCTTTGCAGACTGACTTCTCTCACTCAGCAACCTACATTTAAGCGTCCTGCGTGATTTGAGTATTCTAAGTGCTCGTGTATGTTAGCACTGAAGGACAATCCAGGAGCAGCCCCATTTGCCTGTCTATGTTCTAGAGGACCTCTCTGTTGCTTCCAAGCTTTGGCAGCTCTAAGTGCTTGTGCTGGAAACCCCTCATCAGGTTTGTGTGCACCTCAGCGTTCAGCTAATCTGAGTGAGGGCAAAGGAGGGCTGCACTGTGCGAACCGAACTGTGATTCTCAGAAACCTCCAAGCTGAGTCCAGCGTGGCTGTCATGTAGAGCTTTCCCAGCAGCAGTGGATGCAGGATCCTGTTGCTCTACATCCCCACCACTGTGTTGGACGTTAGCCATCTGGACAGGCCATCCTGAGACCTGCGGCGTCAGCATCGGCCCCAGTGCTGCCTTGCTATCTGGGTGGATATCTTCTCCGAGCATGCGTGTGTTAAGATGTTCGGCCTGGGTTTCAATCGACTTGTTGGTGTGCTTACTTTGGAGTTTGAAGAGTGCTTTCCGTACGTTCGATAACCATCCTCTACAACTCGTGTCTTTTACAGATAACCCCTGCTCAGTCTGTGGCTTATCATTCTTGGGCAAGATATTTAGCATTTCCTCTGGCTCAGTTTCCTAATCTACAAAACAGGAAGTAATCTACCTCTTGGAATTGTTATGATGACCAAATACACATGGAGTGCTTAGAACAGTCTGCACTTAAGATGTGGGTGTTGTTGAAATCATTTTCGTCTTTCTCCAGCTCTCAGAACTGTTCCTGTCTTATGGTAGCAGTTGCGTAAGTGTCTACGGAATGAAAGAACGTTCACATTTGTCCTCCCCAATAAGCTCGGCAGAGTCTCCCACCTAACTCACTCCCGGGTCCACTCTCCTGCCTATTGTCCTCATCAGTGTGTGTTTGGGCTTTCCTCAGTACCCCAAGGATCTTTTTAGTAGCAGACATCAAACTGGGGCGAGACTCTTGGTTTCAGCGCATGACTTTGACTCAGCACTGCTCAGTGTAACATTCAGGAAGCCTTCCTTCCCGAGAGCTAGGTCCAACTGCCTTCAGCAAGGCAAGTGAGGTGCTGTTTCCATTTGCCCTCTCTGGTTTCCCTTCTTGCACAATCAATGGAAGCACAGAGGGAAGGAGGGCAGTGTAGCACAGTAAGAGGTTTTTAGACTTATTCTGAACATATCTGACATGTGAGATACATTTCCACATCATAATCCAGCATGCACACATGTGCACACACATGCATGCACACACCCACACACAGGTGCACGTATAAAACTAAGCTAGCTAGAAGACAGCAGTTTGTGGTTCCACATCAAACTGTTTCACAAGCTCACCCAGTTCCCATTAACCAGGCATTTGCTAGAACTGGGTGTTGTCTGTAGTTTAGAAAAATCTTATTTTCATTAAAATGTAATTATTTGCCATTTTTTAAAGTGGGGGGACCTGCTGTGGAAGAAGTGTTTGAACACCTCAGGAATTTTTTATATAAATAAGTTAAATAACTACTTTGTAAAATGTGCATTTCTTATGTGGAGCGAGCTGCAGCGCTGCATGGTGTGAACTGCTCTCTCAGCTGTCTAGAGCATTCCAGCACCAAGATGCCACCCCAGGAAGGCAGGGCCCGGAGCCCGGAGGTGGTGCTGCACAGGTTGCTAATCTTCCATGGAACAAAAGCCACAGACAACCCTAGACAATGCCCCAGTGAGCACCCTTCCCAAAGCTGGGAGCCAGGAAGGCAGAGGGACCAGGTGCCGCCCTCCCGAGGACTGAGGGAGGCCATTTTCTTGGAGCTGCTCCCTCCCTCTTCGTGGAGTGAGGAAGAGTCCCTGCAATGGCTTTTTCTCACTAAGCAGCAGAATTGTGGCCTGTTCTAGGTTCCCTGCAGTCAAGTAAATCTTTGCTCCTTTCACTCTTGAACTCACGTGTCTACTGCCGTGTTCTATTTCCCGCATCTCTCATCTTTGTATGTTCAGAATATTTAAGTTGTTGTGTGTATTTTGGCCATGAAACATTTATTTTATTTGCATTGCCCTGATGGTGTAGGTGGAGCTATGTGATTATTAAATCCTGAGAAATCACAGCGTGAGAAGAAGTGGAGTGCCCTGTCCAACGCATGGAGCATGCACCTTTTCTGAGGGTGCTGCCGCAGTACTGTCTGCTAGCCACAGAGGAGCAGTGCAGGAGTAAGACAATGGGGGTTTCCTTGTGGGGGAGGGAGAGTGCTCAGGGACCCATCCCCTTGCGTACATCTGTGCAGAGGGGAGAGAGGAGGAGTGCAGTGGGCCAGGGAGGGCCTGGCTCCTGCTACCACTTGTGCCCGACCACCTTGACCCCCATTTCCTCATCTGTAACACGAATTTCTTAGACAAAGGTCGCTTCCCGGGTCATTTCCAGACGTTTTGTAGTTTTTACACGACTAGAAGTGTCCTTCCGAGAGTATCTTGCTGCAGAGAACATGTTTAATTTTTCACCTGCTTTTCGTTGCTCTGATGGTTGTGCATGTGCTACTGGAGTTTGAACCCTGGTCCTCAGGCAAGTGCGATACTGCTGAGCCACTGCTCCAGCCCTGCTTTCGTTCTCTTAATTCTGTGGATTCATTACGTCGTAGGTCATGCATGGTCACTTAACTGTGACTCTGGTACTTGATATTTACCATTTTTTCTTCCTCATGAGGTTGTGATCGTTGTGGAAATAAAATAGGGAAGTAACAAAAGCAAACAAGGAAACCAGAGTAGGCTCTTGTGGCCCTGGCTCGGGGGTCCTCCAGCCCCAGGGTCCTCCAGCCCCAGCTACTGGGCTACTGGCTACTGTAGCAGCTCCTTGCTTTGGGCCCACTGCAGCAGGTGGTCAACATTACCATGAAAACAAACACCCTTTCCTTTGGTTTGGAGCTCTCTTTGGACCTGCACTCTGCAGCGTGGATGGTGGGTGGACCTTGGAGAAGCAGGCTGTGACCAGGGCGCTCTGAGGGTCTCCTCCCTTCCACTGACCAAATCCCAGGCAGAATGCAGCTTGGACCCAGTGCAACTCACTCTCCCAGATCCCAGCGCTGCCTCTGGTTGCTGGGCTAGGGGCTTCCTCAGTAGAGGAGGGGCGGAGGCCTTTCCTCTAAGCTGAGCACCCTGGGTGGATCGTCCAGCTGCTGGGCCACCGCCGTGGTGGGGCACCCGGCCTTCTTCCCAGTTGCTCTCCTCAGGTGTGAAGGCCTAGATAGCATGCATGTGGCACAGCATGCTCCTGTGGGAGCTTCCTCTTTCCTGGTCCCTCTGACCCACAGAAGGGTCCTGAGTACAGGCTGCCATGTTCCCGGAGCATCTCTGCTCCCTCCCCTTCTGGGCAGCTCTGGGCAGCCCCAGCCTTCCTGTCTCCAGGTTGGGGTGTCTCTCTAGCCTTCAAAGGCCCAAATCTTCTCCCAACTTCCTTCAGGGGCAGAACCCACAGCATGGCAGGAGGAGAGAATGAGGTGGTGGGAGCTCTGGAGGCCCGCACTAAGCCAGAATGAGCAACTCTCAAGGTGGACGACAGAATGGAAAGCACTCCGCTTCATCCGCGTGTGTTTGGGTTCCAATCCCCTGTCCGTGGGATTTCCTCCGGTTGGAGTGGGACTGTCTGTTCTGCACCTATCCCCTCACTGTGTTTTGGTAGATACATTGGTTTCAGAGGGTTAGAGCTGGAAAAGAACTTTGCCTAAGGATGAATTATACCCCAGTCTATGTGATTTGGTGCCTAGATGAGGTTTTGGGCGTAGATGTGTTGCTGGACTGGGTTAAGACCTTTGGAGATGCTGGGAAGAAGTGAGTATGTGTTGCATGTGAAAAGAAAATACTTCTTTAAATATCAGAGAATCAACTGTGAGGGGCTGAGCTCTGTTCCTCTAAATGTTTACATGGTAGTCTAGCCTCCTGTGTCTCAGAGGTGGCCTTATTTGGAGATATCATCTTTGCCATTAGGAAAAGGTCATAGGGTGGCTCTAAATCCAACATGACTGATGTCCCTACAAGAAGAAGAACTTCAGACACAGGTGACACACGTGGAGGGAGTGTGGTGTGAAGGGACGCAGGAGAGGTGGGCCATGGCCCAGCTGGGGGAGAGTCTGCAGAGTGAGGGCCCAGCCCGCAGACGCCTGGCTCTCGCTGGTCTGCAGGAGCATGAGTTGTGGCTTAGGCGGCCCAGTCTGTGGCGCTTTGTTACAACAGCCCTTGAGAACTGGCCCAGAGAGGGAACTGGACAGAGCTCCTGTCCTTGAACCCAGTGTCTTTAAAGAACTTCCTCAGTGAATGTTGATGGTTGACAGCGGTGGGAGAAGGTCCAGTTCCTCACCACCACTGGGACACGGCTGCGTGGAGTGGCCATGGCTGCACAACCTGCAGACTCTGTATTTTCCCTTCCTGACTTTGGGATCTAAAGCAAACATTTATGAGAATTGGGAAAAATATAATTTAGCACGCTACTCAGGCCAAAGATGACTCTGCCGACTCATTTAAGTGCAGGGCTGCACACTGTGATGTGAAGGTCTCCTCTCTCTCTCTCTCTTCCCCCGCTGAGGGCTGCAGGGCATGGACACTGTATTTAACGTAACATTTACTGACAACTCCTCACATTTTAGAGAGTGAGGTCTCTGTGTCACATCAGTGCCTGCAGCACCTCTCACCATCAGTCTTCACAGTCACAACCCCGTCTTCCCAAGGGACCACCCTACTCACCTTGCCACACCCAGACCTGGGTCACAGAGGATATCAGAGGTGCATCAAGGGCACCAGACAGGAAACTCCCTTGGGCAGGTCCTCTCAGCTACTGGTGCAGACCTGTTTCAGGGCTGAGGACATCACACAGTGCAGTTCCGCTAGCCCATTTCCTCACTGCACTTTGGAGGCTGGAAAAACTGATGAATACTGTGGATTTCAGTTTGCAAACATTGTCTTCATTATGGCAGGGGCTACAGGAGCAATCAAAGGGATAGGCTGGAGGAAGCCTGGACTGACTGGGCATCATTTCTGTGTCAGCTCTGGGGTCAACTAAGCCCTGGGCACTGCAGGCATTCAGTACTGCTTGGTTCAATCTACAAAGAAAAGAAGGAGGAAAACTGGAGGTCAAATCACCTTCAGGGAGTGGGAAGAAAAGGAGAAAAAAAGAACTAAGAAAAAGTTGGGGGGGACATATTCTCTCTCTTTCTCCTGCTATTGTTCTCTTATGTCTAATATATTGTCCCTCCTCACTGCTCAGGAAGCTATACTTGTTACACAATATTATTCTCCACGTTGAACTTAGCTGTTATTCTCCCATGTGGTGAAATTTGCTGCTTTCAATATCTTTTCAATAGTTTAGTGAATTCACTCTTTCAGGTTTATAGGGTGTACAGGGATTGCTGGGGAAATTTAGTGTTGCACAAAATATGCTGTATGCTACCACTAAGTATTTTCTAACGACAGCACCTTGATTCTCTTTCCTTAGGTTGACTTTTGTAAGGACATTTCTCCATCCTTCATGAATTGAGATTCCTGGGAACTGTTGAAACAATGAAATCTCTAGATATTCATGTAATCCAACGTGTAATCATGAAATGAGGGCATTTCTTGGACTGGAGGGTAGACAGTCTGAAGAGAACTCAAAGCAAGTGTCATTCTGTGCATCTAACAGGTATATGTATCTGGGATGAGTCTGTAACAAACTGGAGAGCCAAGTGGGGGACCAGTGCCCACCCACTCTCTGCCATAATGTGCTCCTGGGGACCAGGAAACTGCTGGCCACCGGATTAAAAAAGAGGGGACCTCCTTACCTGACAGAGGCCATAGTTCCAACAGCTCCTCAGAGCAAAGGTACCTTTTACATTCCTCAAAGCCTGGCGACCATCTTCTTGTGTCTCTTGGAAGGTAAGCTTTCCTTAGGGTAAGTTCGCTGGCCCTGATCCCCTACAGCAGGCCTCTGTTTAACATCTTGTAAGCAGAGAACAAGGAGATATTTAACAGTACTCTGGGTGAATAGATGATTGGAGCAGTAACATGTTGGTGTACCTATTTTTGGATCTAACTGTGAAGAATAGGATCAGAGATATACAAGGAAAGGTATTTATAGTGCTTCCTGGCCATGTATTTACTTACCAACTACCTCAACGGAAGCTTGTTTATTGTGTTAATGCCGATTACAGCAACTCTGTACAATAATATCACACCCCATAGAAAAATGGTCTGCGAACTGCCGTGAACGGTTCACTAAGGACGGTCCACGGTGGACATAAAAAGCTCCTGCTCCACTGACACGGATCAAGTTTAGACTTGGCCATATTTTCCAGAAGTGCAAATATAACAACCATGCACACTGTTTCCACACCAAGAGCTGAGCTGCCTTATACGGGAAGACCTGTGTGGTATGCAGGTGGTGTGGCCGAGAAAGAAGCCCCCCATGCAATTCATCACAAGGCATTAGTGAGTGGTGGTCCATGCTGAGTGGGGGTGGACCCTGCTTTCCTGGGCCCTGCGTCCATCGGCCATCTCACTGTGAAACCTCCAGGTCTGCTCTTGGATGTAGCACACACAATTCCATCAGTGTTCTGCCTTAGAATCTCCATTTACTAACTCTGGGGACTAAGGATTAGGCGAGTGTTCTGTGTAAGTCTGTTTCCTCACTGGAGAAATGGCTCAGTGCCTCCTACTTGTGTCTGAGCTACACCTTTGGAAGCTCCTCTATGATTAAAATATTTGTACAAAGATGAGCCAGGACACTTTGGTAGAAGAGGTACAGACCATGAAAAAGAAAACAGCATTTGGCCATTTCTTCTGGAGATATATTTTGTGTGTAAATGTTTCTAGAAAAAAGGAGAAGGAAAGTCAGAAAAAATTAATATCTGCCTCACAAGCTTGGGAGAGTTTGATGGGTAGTAGTGCAGAACAGAGTTGTGCTGTCCCAGGTGGAGCAGGGACAGCCCGGTGGATGTGAGGTGCAGCAGCCCTCGGGTACAAGTCCTGCCACGGTTTCTCCCCATAGCACTTGTGCCACGGGTGACATTCTGCAATCTTGGCTGTACCAGGAGCTGCAACCATAAGCTGGAGGGGATGTCTGGACACCTCTGTCCTCGCACCTGCAGCCCCTTCCTCCTCCAGCTCAACTGGAAAAGGAGACATGAGACTCAACCCAGCAGAACCGGGCTTTCTCTTCACACACACGCAAGGGGAGGGAGTTCTGTGCGGTGGCCAACGCCAGGGTCTCCGTCAGGATATCTGGCTTAGTATTCGTTTCTCTCTATAAAGCACACGCAGGCAGTACAGAGTGTAGATGGGACACTGAGACCTGGCTTGGACTTCCTGTTGGGTACACGTGGGGAACTCATGCTGTGTCACCACCGCAGAATTACAACTTTGGCTTCAGAGATCCATCAAATTTCATAATTCCATTAGGACCCAATCTTATTTGGAATGGCTCTATCCCTGCTAATGTCATTCTACTTAAATTTTTTCAAGAATCCAGATTATTCTGATGACAAAAAGTATATTCCACGTTACGTAAGGAGAATCACTTACCTGTTTCATATGTCACAAGTGTAACATTTGGATCTCTGTGTCCCAGTGTGTTCGGTTAGGGAACAGCACTGTCTTTCGTCATTATGTCAGGTAGCTATTTGTTCCATAAAAGCTGGTTAAACCTGTGCTGCCTGAGCCATCATTTCCAGATCATTAATGAACGTGGATTCTACTTCAGTTGAACACATATTTAGCTAGCACCTACCGTGTGTGGCAGACATTTATTTGGGTGATGCAGGCATAAAAGGAAAAGCTCAGGACTCCTGTCCCCATAGAACTCACAGTTCCGTTAGGCAGAGACCCAGAATACATTAATCGAGGAGACTGTACATTTTAGATAAGAACTTTTAAAACTCACTTTAGATTTTGCACTGTGGCCAATGATTTGCCCTCATCTTGGAAGGGAATGTGCCTGATTTTCCTCCCTTCTCTTCTTGGAGACCTGAAAACTCACCTCATCTCCACTCTCTGTGTCCTTAACATCTTTCTGACAACCTATGGCTGAAAATCTTGAAGCAGGGACAAAAGCATAGTTAAAGTAAAATGGCATTTGAATTGGATCACTACCTTTTACTGATAATGGCCCTTGGGGAATTCACAAATCTGCCTTTAGAATTTTCCTTCTCTATAAAGTTGGATTGAGAAAATCCTCCTTGTTTTTCCTCTAGATTTATTTAACAACCAATGTGACAACAGCATATATTAGGAAAATACAATGTGATACGGGAACTATAAGGGATTATTATTTGTTTACTAATTTTCGAAACCTTATTTGTGCTAGGTATATGTTCAATATACATGTATTTGTATGTTTTTAAATAGGTAAAAGACAGACGCCATTGGGAGGAGTATGTGTATGGGTGCAAACTCCATATTTATCCATGTACTCTGGAAAAGGAGGAGTGATTTCCCAGTGCATCTGAGTTCATCGGGCCAACCCAGAATCTGCAACAAAAAATTAGTGTTAACATGCTAGTAAGTTGCTTGTTTTATTTGGTGTAGCTGAAGGCAGAGTGTTGAGCTCTCTTGCTTTCTCCTGAAAATTTTAACAGAAATATCCAAGTAATATTCAGGAGATTTATTCCAAATTAAAGACTGCATGAGGCAAGAGAGAGTGGAACAGGAGGAGGTGTGGGTGAGGTGGAAGAAAGTGAGTCTGCTTTGCAGGTCTTTGAAATTCCTGGATATATATATATATGTGTGTGTGTGTGTGTGTGTGTTTGTGTGTCCAGGACTATCATATTCGTTTTTTCCTTCCCCACCCTCCACTACCAGTTCTCCTTCCATGTGTTCCTGAGGATTGAACCCAGGGTCTCATGATGCTGACATATTCATTTCTCCAGGTAGGAATATCTTCTTTTCAAGTGTGCTAGATGTTTGCAATCTTTTATACTGTCATTAATTTGGTTCTCTTCTCTGATCACAAAATAGATGCACATCCAGGTTAATCTTTTGTTTTTTATTTTTTAAAGATTAAGGGGCAGTGAAAGAGAAGAGAGAGACAGAGAGAAATAATTTTATGTAGTTTTCCATTGCTCCCACACTTCATTGTGTAGGTGCTGCTGGGTTTGAACCTGGGTCCTTGTGTTTGCCTGGCAAGTGCCTTAACCGCTGAGCCATTGCTCTAATCCCTTGCAGGTTAATCTCAACATTTACCTCTCACTCATCTAAAGGTTTTGATGGACTCCAAATTATGCCCCCCCCCCACTTTTGGCATTAAAAAAACCCAACTCTTTAAAATATGAACATTGCTTTAAAGTCTCAGTACTTACCAGTGCATTTGGCGCTAATGCACGTTAAACCTCACACATCTCTTTCTGGAGAGGAGGCAGCCTGGGGCAGCCTGACCTGATGGTTTCTAGACATGGAGTAGCACAGGTCTCCAAAGGTTTACCACTGTGTGCTCCCGTGAGCTCCTACCCAAGTGTGGTCTTTATGTTACTAACCCACCTTTCATTCAGGGAGACTCTTCTGGAGCGAATGGCCTGTTATAATAACCGGAATTCAGTGCTAAATTTAACCCGGGAGAAATAAAGGGCATGTCTGAGAGGACCCTCGCTTTAATGAGAAGCGGTTTTATCAGCACTTCCAATCCACACAGAAGCCACAGTGCAATTCTTTTATGTACGGAAAAGCAGGTTCCTTTCAGTTCCCCTGGCCTGTGTGCGGATGAAGGCCTGGGCTTCTCACCGGAGGTCGCCTGCTGCCATGCCGGGCAGGCGCCGGGTGACCGAGAGCTGGACTGTGCTGCCCCTGCCCTGCCCGCCGCTGACTGGGTCCAGCTGCTCCTTCAGACGGTGGCGCCTCCCCCGCCCTGCGCAAGGACTCGTCCGGCTCCGGGCCACCTGCCTGAACCAGGCTCTCCAGAGGCTCCCTTTATTAAACTGCCGCTTGGTCCTCCTCCTGCCAGCTGCCTCCTCCCCACGCCCCCACCATCCCTCTGCAGCAGCCCGGCCACCTGCGGTGCCACTGCGCCTTCCCATCAGCGGCTGCAGCCTGCGCGCCGTGGAGAGGGCAGGTGCTCCCGGGCGCCACCGCTGCAGGTGGGAAGGGCCAGGAGCGCGGCGGAGCCCGGGCAGGCGGCGAAAGGCTGCGCCGCCCAGGGCTCGCGACAAAGCGCAGCCGCTTCCCTGGTGCAGGCGGCCGTCGGTGCAGCCCAGAAGCACGCGCCCCGGCCCCTCCGTCCCCATCTCCGGTGACCTCTTTGTCGCGTCCTCTCTCAGCCTTGGCCTTTGCTGTTAAAATGTGGTCCCGACCAGCAACATTGACACCATCTGGCAGCTTCTTAGAAATGCAGACTCGCAGGCCGCAACTGCACTCCCAGGTGACCGCCTCTCCTTCTTCAACCAAAGGCCCCGACTAAGCAATTTCCTGCCCACCTCATAGATTGGAATCCACCGGCTCCCTGAACTGCGGGTAAAACACCGCGCAGCCAATCCAGGGTCCTAAGGGGCTGTCCTTCCCCTGCGGACGAATCTGCGGCTCTCCTCCCTCACCAGCTCCTTAGGTAGGCTTCCACCTAAGCCAGGAGGCAAGGTTCTTCAAAACGGAATCCAGGCAGCTTACCAAAGCGTGGGTGAAACAGACAAAAATAGAAATGTGGGGAATTCTGGACAAAGAAAAAAAAAAACGAAGAAAAAGCCAACAATTGTTCCGCAGGGCTGGTAGTTCGAAGTAGGCAAAACAAAAAAGAAAGTACCCTACAAGATCCATGGTGTTCATGCCATAAAAGCAAAGCAGAAGCGCTTGTGGAGTGCGCTATTCTTGCTCCTGAGACACAGAGCAGTGGCTTGCCTGAAATCTCATACCCAGAGCCTGCTGTTGCGAGGAGCAACTGCCTTGACAGTTTTAAAAAGTAAATCCTACATCCAGAGTCGTCTGCGGTCCTTCCTCCCGACCCAGGCTCAACAAGCACCTAGGAGTCTAAACCATGGGACCCAGCTGCTGCCCTAAGCCTGCCTCTGACCATCGCAGGAGGGAACCTTTGGGCCCTCCCCTGAGATGGGGCCCAGGGCATGATTCTTACGGAACAAGAGAGGTGAGGTTGGACTCCCTGGAAAGGACCAGAAATGCAGAGACTCAGTGCAGGTCAAGGAGGGCAGAGGGGACCAACTTTCTAAATCAGAGTGAACACGCTTGCATTTGCAAACCATGCTCACCCATCCAGTCCTCTCTTCTTGTTCAAATTAGGACGCATGTTTGCATTACATCATTGTGTCCTATGGAGAAGTCAGAAGCTCTTAAGGAGGACCTCACCTACCCAGGAAGCAGTTCTGTTTTTGTCTGATTTACCAGTAATTCAAGATGAGAAGCTCAGAGGCCATGAGATGGGTGACTCCTTAAAACTAGGCAGTAAATTTAGGATCTCTCTCTCTCTCTTTCTTTTTTTTTTAACCAGGGATTGACTCAGAGGGACTTAACCCCTGAGTCACATACCTACCCCTTTTTCATTTTAAATTATTAAAAATATTTTTATTTTGAGACAGGTTCTTGCTAAGTTGCTAAGGCTCGTTTTGAAATTTCAATTCTCCTGCCTCAGCCTCCAGAGCTGCTGGAATTACAGTTGTGTACCACGGTACGAGGCACTTTTGTAGCTTTATAGAAAAAATAATTGCTTTCAATAAGAAAGCAGACTGCAGCTCCTTCGGAAGTCTGCCATTTCGATTTCTGCTCATTAACAGAGCCAACGGACATTTGACTTTTCCTAAACTGGACCACCTTGGAAAAAGAGCAAAGAAGAAAAAGGAGGCCATGCTCAGGCTTTGTACGAGGCTTGTTTCAGTAACCATGGAATCCACATGGCCACCGTGCAGAGCCAAGATTAGCTATTCCACTTTGAAGATGAAGAAACTGAGAGAGTAGTTGCTTCGCTAATGCCCTCCAATTACCAAGTGGTAGAGCTCGGCCCTGACTCACATTTGCCTGGCTCCAGAGTCCATGTCCAAATTTATTTTGACAAGCTTTTACTATCTGCGTGGGCCACTGTCTCATGTACTGAAAAGGAGAGCACTGGGAAGCATGCCTCTTGTTCCAAGGATACCACACCCAGAGGGAGCAGGAAGGATGCAGACAGCCAAGAAGGACTGTCCTGGGGACAAAGGCTTCAGTGTGCAGATCATCAGTCACCTGCTGGGGCAAGATGGGCAGGGAAGGAGAATTCTGACTACAGAGATCAAGAAAAGCTTCAAAAAGCAAATGATATGTGACCTGGCCTTGGATGATGAGTAAGATCTCAACAGATGGAGAAGGTGGGTGTGGTTTTCAATTTAAGGAGAATTTCTGGGTGCTCTTTCCTCAGTACCAGATAAAGCACATCTGAGCTCAATGTTTTACAAAATCATGTCATGTTGTCAAATGCAAACTGCAGTCTCTCTAGAATGAACTGGCAGACGGCAGAGACTGTCTCATTGTGTGTGGACCCTGCCTAGTGTAGTACCTGTCTTTTGCCCCTGCATCTCACTTTTGTGGTATATAGTTTTATGACAGTAACCACAGTCAAAATGTAAATTTGAATAAACGTAACAAGTAGCAAGCCCTGGAATTTCTGCTTATTGCCTGCATTTTAGGCAGTGAGCAAGGAGAGTACTTCTCTATTGTAGTGATCATCGCACAGTGAACGGAGCTGAGGTTGAGGTGGTTCTTAGTGATTGAGTAATTTTATTGCCCTCAATACACTGCCCATGATTCTCACATGGAGTCAGTTGTACCCTGGTACTGAGAGTAAATTCATAATGTGTTAGACAACGTTATATAAGAACAATTTAGAGGAGGAATAGTTTATTTGGGGCTCTTGATTTCAGAGGTGCGGCCCATGGTCAGCTGCCTCCATTGCTCTTGGCCTGAGAAGAGTCAGAACATCATGGTGCAGGGAAGCTGTCAGCCTTGAAGCAGAGATAGAGCCTCGCCAGGGACAGATATAGTCTAGGCCACACCCCGTGACCTACTACCTCCAGCCACACCTTGCCCACAGCTCCCACCCAGTAATCCATTCAACTATTCTCATTAAAGGGACCAACCCACCCATGAGGTTGCAGCCCTCCAATCTAATCATCTCACCCCTGAACATTCATGCATTGCCTGACACATGAGCTTGCTGAGAACATTGAAGACCCTAGACCACAATACCCACGAAGCCTTGGCGACTTTCTCGTTTCAAACTTTTTTTTTTTTTAAGAGAGGGACAGTGAGAGAGGAGAGAGAGAGAAATGATTTTTTATTTATTTAGTTTTTCATGTGGTCTTTGTTGCTCCAAGACTTTGTTGTGTACGTGGTGCTGGGGTTTGAACTCGTGTACTTGAGCAAGCCAGGCAAGCGCTGGAACCACCAAGCCACTGCTCCAGCCCCCTGTCTTTTACTTTGTTACTTTCCTTTTTGAGCCAAGTCCTGGCATGTGCTGGCTTTGTCATCCTCCTGCCCTGTGGCAGTCAGAGTCCAGCTATAAATGGACGGCCCTAGCAACAGGATCTCTCTGAACTAAGGTTGCAGAGGGCAAGTGTGAGGAGGGACTGCACTCTTAGAACACGACAGCCAGAGTGTAGGTGTCCTGGGGACTTGTTTACTGTGATGGTCAGCAGGGTGCTTTGTAGTTACTCTGCCTGGTCTCTTGCTGTGATGGACACATGGATGGACAGCCAGGCCACAGGGCTGGTACATACTGCTCTCATGGGGTACTGAGAGCCATATGAGGATGCACTCAGATCTTTCAAGTGTATCCCCCACCCTTTCTGTTGGATGTTTTACTGACATCTCCAAGTATTACCTTAGGATGAAATCGCCCAAGTTTACATAGCAAAATCAGCTGATGTGAGCATCGGAGACCGTTAACCCATTCCTCTCCGCTCCTGCTCCCTTCCTTCCTCCCTCCTTTCTTCCTCTCTCCCTTCTTCCCTATTCCCCCAGCATTTCCCTCCCTCTGGCCTTCCCCCCCCCTCTCTCTCTCTCTTTCTCTCTCTCTCTCGTTGTCCCAAGAGTCATCTGCCTGCAAAGCATTGCACTTGGTCCATCACTGGTCTTTCTGCTGAACCACTGGGCTGGGGGAGGAGGGGTCCTGCCTGCCCAGAACACATAGCCCTGTGACCAGCCGTAATTTCCAATGGCATATCAGGAGGCTGATGCCACTTAATGACATTCAGGCCACATAGAAAGGAGCAGCTGCCCTGCATGCTGCATTCCAGAAAGACTCCCCAGCACCCATCAGGAAACTGGGCAAGTTTAATTTGGTGAAGTAAATTTAATCATTTGCTTCTTTGAAATGGTCCTTCCTAATGGCACAAATGTTTAAATGTCTCTTTCCTGGGATTTGCAGAGTCGCCTGATTGTCCAATGACTGTCAAAGATGCGAGCATGCACATCCACTAGAGGCACAGCCTCTCCAGCCCATACCTCTGCTCTCGCCCCTCAGCGTGGAGCTCTGAAAGCATGGTACATGCCTAGGAAAGGAAGCAAAGTGGATTCAGATGCTTTTGACCAAGGCCAAAGAAGTCCTTCCATATTCTGCATTTTTTCCCTTTGCTGATTAGGAACAGCCCCAATTCATTACATATGAATGCGTTTATAGATTTTCAATTTATGTCTACTTTTGTTTCAGCAAACCATCTGTAAGTTAAATCTATGACAGCAAAGCCTGCCAACCCAGAAAACCCTTTAAAGCTAATGACAGGATGAGGATAGAAGATCTAGAGTGATCTTTCATAGTCATTATCAAAACGTATCCTGGTTCTTATGGCTTGTGTTGACTGCAGCCCATCTTCCGGGAAGCTCTACAGATGGGCCAGGCTTTGTGGAGACAGGTGTAAAGTTGTTGGGTAAAATGCTCTGTACATTAATATTACATCTTGCAAGAAAGTCCTGGCCATTTTTCATTGCATTTAATTGGTTGATTGATCTTCTGTGGTTGCAAACTGGAGCTAAACATTTCAGAACTGGAGGGAGGGTGTGGTAAATCAGTTTTAACATGTAGATAACTTATTCTCCTTCAAAGTGAAAGGGTGACCGTCTGTGTCCAGGCTCAGGCTGCTTATTCTAGCTGATTTTTTAGAAATGGTTAGAAGCCATGTGGCTGAACGGGAACTCATTTCTTCTTCATTCTTCTTCACCCCTGATGTCATCGCCACGGCCACCATGACTCTTTTAGAATTAGACATCCACAAGTGTGGTGCTCCACTGGGTGGTGGGACTTCCCACAGGTCCTTGTGCTTGGTAGGAAGCCTGGGGACACCTTACTTTCCAAGTGACAGTGGCACTGTGTGTTTGGAATTGGGGATTGCTCTCTGTAGGCCTGGCTGGGCAGACAGCGGAGGAGGCAGCACAGATTTGGCAGGTGGTGCAAGCTGGGGGGCACAGAGAGGATGCATGTGGAGCCTGGGAGGCATACCTGGGCATCTCTAGGGGCTGCTTGGCCAGTTGGGATCCTAAACACACAGGGACAGCAGCACTGCCTGAGAAGGTCACATTGACCAGTGGACAGAGGAGAGTTCCTGAGGCAGCACAGTAGCCTGGAGCTGAAGAGGAGGTGAGGGCAGTGAGCGTGAGTTCATCCCCACCTGAGACAGTTGGAAAGGTGGTGGGGCCCAGACCCCACCTAACACCAGTCTAGCTGTTGCTGTGAATGGTTTTGAGATTGAATTAATGTTGAAGCAGTAGGCTGTGAGTAAGGCAGTTGACCCTCATTGGTGTGGTGGGCCTTACCCAGCCTGTTGTCTCTTTTTTTATTTTATTTTTTTCATTTTTTTAAATAGTAGTAAATTTTATTTTGTGAGCAATCTTCAGTTCATAGAGAAGTTGAATAAAAAGTACAGAGAGTTCTTGTATATCCCTCATCCCACACAGGCACAATCACCCCTACCCTCAGTAGCCCTTAGGAAGTGGTACATATTTTTATAATTGATGAGCATCATGGTTACAACGTCACATCATTATCATCCAGAGTGTATATTTTACCTTGGAGTTCAGTGTTGATGTTTGATATGTTCTATGCATTTGCAAATGCATAATGACGTGTTTCTACTATTGCAAGTTTTTTTTATGAATCATTGTTCTGAGTATTTAAGAGCACATTATAAAAGATTCGAGTGAAACACAGGAAGAGGAAGGTAGGTTATCATATATAACAAATGTCACGTATGTACATCATGACAGGAAGTAAGCAAGTTCATAAAACATAAAACATAAAGCATGATTCCATTCCCCAAGGATGGACTGAGCCTGTTGTCTCTTAAGAGGCAGAGACCACATCCCCGAGCAGAGAGGCCCCTGCCTCTGCCCAGTGTTCTGCCTGAAGCTACAACCTCTGCGCTTGCCGCAGTCCACAGCTAGTGAGTGAAGCAGCCAGGGCTGAGGCCACACCGACTGTGTCCTCACAGTACAGATCTTCTCAGGATGAAGCCCCCTTCCAAGACTTGTAAAATAATTCTATTCAAAATGGCTTCCATGTTTTCTTTACTTCTGAATGACTTTTTAAACTAGAGTTTTGGAAAATAGGCATAAAGCTGTTTTTGAGTCTTTAGAATCTGCTAATCAGGTGCAATAGCTATGTATTTCCATCCATAACTGAGATGTTGAAGAAGAGTTTTCTCCTCGTTTTTCCATAATTCGGGGAAACTTTATTTTGGAATCTCTGGCTGAGCAGGAAGAAGCTTAACCTCAAGTACTTAAGTTCTCTTCCTTCTCAAAGTCTAGGGGTGTGTGCTGTGAGTGTGCACCTAGCGTTGAGCACCTAGGTGCAGCTAACATTGCTCTCCCTGCTCATGTGGGATGCCAGCCGAGACCTCTGCTGTGACAGCCATCCTGCCCATACAGACTGCCTCGCTGAGTTTCCTCAGCAAACACACGTGGCTGCCCTCTCCCCACCAGGGGGTCTTCCGGCCTGTGTAACACAGTGGGGCATGATGTGTGGGCCACACTGCCCACAGTTCTGCTGCCCTTGATCCCCTTCCAAGTTCTTTCCTGTTTTGGTTTTCCTGCCTCCCTCCTGGGATCCCTGCTAAGGATCAGCAAGCAGGTCCTTCACCATTGCCAATCCCAGTTCCACTTCTTCCCTCTTCTGAGACCATGGAGACTCTTCGCAACCATGAAGGGGTGGCAGTAGTGGTCACTCCGTGGACATTCCATCTCCCGTCTCCTGCACGTTGCTGAGCTATTAGAACTTCAGGACTGGAAGCCTGGAGGGACCCACAGCCTTTCCTTTCTTACAGTCTGGTCCCTCCCCTTGGTGACTGGGAGCCTGGTCCACTGCAGCTGCAGAATGGCTGGAGAAGCACAAGTCAAGGCAGGAGTGTAAAATAGGTTGATCAGAGGAGAATCAGTCTCAGCAAGCGTTCTGAATACTTCACACCCCACACAGCTGGGAGAGCCCCATGTTCCCATGGAGACTGGGCCACCCCTTTTTTAGATTGTGTTCAATTGACGCATCTGATTTGACATCTCTATCCCTGCTTGTAGGAGCCACATCTCTCTCTCTCCCTCTTTCTTGTTTTCCTCGCCTTCTGCACTTTCTTCTCTGGTCTAGGACGGTGCTTGCTACACCACAAATGCATTTGTTAAATAAATGAATCCTGAATTTCAGGATTTTATAAAAATCATAAAATCGCTCTCGTTTGAGACGTCCTCTGCAGGTCTTTTTCTGGGCGAACTGAGACCAGGCGGAGACTGAACCGCGCTCTCGTTACCATGGGCTTCTGCGCTATAAAGACACAGGCAGACAGATGCTGGTGTGCATCCCACAAATGGTTGTCTGCAAGTGGTGTGTGTAAATCAGACTGCTCAGTCTGGACTCAGCTCAGCACATGCATATTACACTACTGAAGATTTGCTGATTAAATCACCCAAGCCGAACACAGTTACAGTAATTCCAGACTCAACTGGATTCCAGTGTCAAGGCAAATCATTCGTGAGCGCCGAGCTCGTTTCAGCCTGCGAAGTAAACACTGCAGGAGGGTTGTTTGCGTTCCCACCACTTTATTGCCCGGTCCTCACATTCATCATCATGTTCTGCAAATTGCACATTGAAATGCCATTAAATAATGTTGTCGAATAGGTTTCCTTCTGCACAATTGGCTACAATGCGACCTAATAGATTGTGTTAATACTTCAGTGAAAATTTATAAGCCCAAAAGAGTGGTCTCCCAATCCTTTCTATTTTTCTTTTATTTCAGGAGAGGTGGCTGCTGGGGAAGGTTATGAAATATTATTTTTAAATGTGCAGCTAAAGGAAAGTTCCAGGCTGATAGGGCAGCTGACTCAAAGCCTGAAAGAAGACTGTGGAGGGGCCTAGTGACCTCAGAGGGGCCCTGTGATTCCAGAGGGACCCTATGATCTCAGAGGGGCCCAGTCACTACAGAGGGACCCAATGATCCCAAAGGGGCCCAGTGACTCCTGAGGGGCGTAGTGACTCTAGAGAGGCCCATTTACTCCTGGGAGAAAACAGTGGACTTGCGGGTCAGGCAAATGGGGCTGCAGCCTCACCTCCACCTCTGGGTGCCTCTAGGCATTGGATAATCCAGTGAACTAATGTTTTGGGGGCTTTCTTAAGTATTAAATGAGCAGTTTGCTGTCTTCTGTGGTTTTATAAATAAGAAATACTAGCTTTATGGTCTTTTTCATATTTACTTGCTCATGGGTCTCTTCCCTAGCAGTAGAAGAAAGTGATTTGATGCAACTCTTTAGGACATCTGGCCCTTAGGATTTTGTGGGAGACATTAGACAGAATACAGGCTTGCAATAGCAAAAAATTGGCTTCATTTTGGTAAGTGGCCTCTGTTAGCAAGTTCCTGCATCCCTGGGCCAACTTCTCAATGCACAAGAGGGGTAATCTTATGGAAGGGTGGTCTTAAGAATTAGCCACACTGCAAATCACCTGGCACGGTCTTTTGCACATGACAGATGTTCTATTAATATTGGATAGTTTTATTATTAGCATAAAATCATCAGATCACAGCCACAGAGGCAGTAGGGACGTTACTGAAGTCACTGTAGGTTTTGGAATTGAAGTATTGTCCTTAGGAAAGGGAAATCTCACAGTGGCATTTCCAAGGTGTCACCTGACCCTGAGTTTCTGACCTGTGTGCAGTTTGGGAATCATCGATGAGGACAGGTAGCTTCTCTTACTGACAGTAAGCTTCTTGTCTATTAACTCCACATACTCCTTTTTAAAATTAGTAGACTTTATGTTTTAGAGTTGTTTTAAGTTACAGGAAAGTTGAGCAGGAGGTACAGAGAGTCCCTGCGCCCTCTGGTCCGGAAACACAGTGGCCCATCTTGATGTCCTTGGTGGGTTGATCCCGAGGACACCATAGTGATGCAGTATTGTCACCTGAGGTTTGCGGCTATGGGTCTAAGGTTTGGCTCCCTGTTTGTGTTATACCTTTTGTGGGCTTAGGAAACTGCAACATGTCATGTGTCCAACATTACCACATCACACACAATAGTATCACTGCCCTGAAGTCCCTTGCACTTTACCTTTTCATCACTCCTAGGTATTTAAACAAATGAATTCAATGTTTTTATCCATACAAAAACGTACCCTTGAATGCTTAAGCAGCTTTATTCACGATTCTCCAAGACGTCCTTCAATAGGGGAATCAGTGGATAAACTGCAACATGCATGTACCAGGGACTATTACCCAGGCATAAAAAGAAATGGACTACCAAGTCACAAGAAGACCTGGAGGAAACTTTAGCACACATTATCAAGTGAAGGAAGCCAAGGTGAGAGGCGCCAATACACCCTGGAAGAGGCAAAAGTAGCGACACCAAGAAGATCAGAGGTGACCAGGGTGTGCTGGAGAGAGAGGGATGAGTGGGCAGAGAACAAAAGGTTTGAGGACAAAGAAATTAGTTGGGGTGCTATTGTGGAAATTCTGCATTTGTCAAAAGCATGGGGAGAGTGCAACAGGAAGAATGGGTCTGGATTCAAGCTTCAGTCTGTAACGCGGTGTTGGTATCGGTTCACCAATCCCAGCCAACAGTCCCCGCAAATGTGTGATGTGGACAATGTGCTAGTGAGGGGAGACACTATGCAAGACCTCCCTATTCTTTCTGCACACATTTTTCTAAGCCTAAAGCTTCTCAAAACAATGAAGTCTACTTAGAAAAACATAAAGCCAGGTTAAATGTACTGTTATGGAAGATTGGAAAAGTGTAGACTATGTTTGCAGAAGAGTATGTAGCATATTCTACAGTCTGTATCGTTATTATTTTAATAATATGTATGTTTCTATTGCATAAAGTATCTATGGAAGGATGAACTTGAAAGTGCTAATTTGGTAAACGCATGACAGGAATAAAAGTTAGTTTATTGTTTCTGTACCCTATGTTGCAATTTAAAACAAATCTTGTAGAACTTTTTCACTAATACCTATTCAAAAATCATAAAACCGGTAGACGAAATTGGCTAAGAACATGTGAGATAAGGATGAAAAGTAATGGGAACAAAGCAATATGAACTAATAAAACATAATTGCAATAAAAAGGCAGACACAAATGATCATATCTGATTGACAATTTAGGAAGCCAATGCAATAAAAATATAAATATAAGATAATTTAAGACATTATGCAATTTAAGGAAATAGTAGTGGAAAAATGATAAATTAATGCAAAGCAAAAAGGCAAAATCAAGAATAAATTTTGATTATATATCGTAATATTATTAAATAATAAATAATACCAGAAGAATTCATATGCAGTATACATACACGGTGTGTAGGTAAATCATAGAGCCCGCATGTGCTGCTAAGTAGGAAAGGATTTCAGGGGAATCCGCTCAAGTCAAGCCTGTAAAGGAAGGGGTCCCACATGATGAGAGTTGCACAAAGGCTTAAGTAGAATCACCTTACAGAATTTCAGATCATGGGATCTATAAAGCTCAATTTTCATAAAGATCTGTGCAACTTTAATTCCTAAAAGTAAATTATATGTATTTTAAAATTTTAGTTACATTTTAATGTTTGCACATTAAAATTGCAGACCACGGAGATTTTAAAGAAGTGTGTGATTTCCCCAAAGCCTTGCCTTGGGTGGATGAATTCAAGTCTTGTGTGGTGGTCAAAGAGGGATGAAAAGAAAACAGGAAGCCACAGGTCTTAGAGGCAGCAGCTGGTGGCAGGACCGGGGTGGGGTAGGGGGCTGCTCCAGCTAAGATGATCAAGACCTGCCTAGGAAGGGGGCATCAGTTGGAGGAACAGGTTTGAGGAGATTGTATGAGCTCTGGAGCCCTGGAGAGTCTGCCATGGGGTTTTTTCAGTATCCCCAAATATAACCAATTACAAGAGGATAGATAATTTTGGTTGATTATCGAAAGAACCCCTGCTGTAGCTGTAGCTGTAGCTCCACCTGGGACAGTAGCCTTCTATATAGAAGGTGCAGAATCATTTATTTCCTTTATAACCAGACAAAAGGACTCAGCATGGGGACAGTGAGGCCTGAGAATAGTGTACAGAAGATGGGGGTCATAGGTTCTGCACGGAGGTCACGGCATTTTCAAAGTATTAGTTAGAGTACGTTGATCATGTGGCATTTTTAAGGAGCACTTAGAGGCTTCTGTTGCTTTAATTTTATTTTTCAGTTTATCTTATATATTTAAGTGTATCACATAAATGAACTCTCTGAAATGTTGCTATAAATATGGACCATCATAGTAAGGGCTTTTGAGAGTCCAAGGTAGGATTAAGGGGAGAGAGTGACGTGTTCTGACGGGCGCATGGCTTTGGAAGAACTCTAGAGGAGCCATGAGTGTGGACCAGAGCAATGGTGGAGGGATCAGGAGAGGAAGAACAGGTAAGCAAAAGCCTGCAGGGGCAGGTTGGGTGGGAAACACCAATCTGCATTAGCAGAGTGGAGATGTGGGTACGGAACGACAGCCCTGCCTTAGGTTTGTGTTGGTGACACGGTGACACTTTCTTCATATTCCTCACAGTCTCCTAGTGTGTAATGTGGTTTGAAAATGTTTCCTCAAATGGCATGGATTTTGTGTTTGGAGACGAAAGACTTCATCAGGGAAGGCAACCTCTAATAATTGCTGTAATATTCAGAGCATTTTAGTAATGTGTGCTCTAATTTTATTTCCCCCCAACTTTACAATAAGCCTGATTTTGGAGATGAAGGGACATGATCCTGATCCATCATCCTTGGGTGACTGTGGACTCCTTTAGAAGCTCAGCTTCCTCATCAGCAAAATAAAGATGTGAATTGTGGGCTCCTGGAGCAGGTGGGCAAATGGGATACTGCCGGTGGTGGCGGTCACTCTGGGTACTCGGGTCCTCTGCAGCAGTCTGCCTCCCCTGGCAGGACCTGGCCAGCTCCCGGAGTGGACAGTCATTACTTTCGATTTGAAGCACATTGATTTCCAATTTTGTCTTTCAGTTTGTGTGAAAGGAATTTGCTCCTCGCCCCAGTGACGGAGCCTCTCTTTCTTGAACCGTCTCTGGCTGCTGAGGCCGGGGTACGTGGAAGGGCTTCTTTACATGTGGTTTGGTACTTGCCCGTTTTGGAAACCTGATACACAAGTTAATAAGGAATAACTCATATTTGAAATTCCTGTCACAATGCAGATGTGGCCTCTGAGCCTCCGGGAGGTTACGAATGAAGGCTATCTGGGTTCCTAAATTCCACGGAGCTCACACGCCCACCTCCCACACAGAGTCCAGCGCTGCCTGGGCCAGAAATAGCTCAAGGCTCCACATTCCTTCCTGCTATTTAGAAGCAGCAGTTGTGAGCAGGACAGTTCGTCATTATGTCTCAATTGGTGCTTTATTTTCCCTCTGTGATCATTTTCTAATATTTATTCTAATTTTTTTTTACATTAAGCAATAAAACTTTATCTTATACAGAAAAACACAAACTTAAAATGAAACCATGAAAGTTGCTGGCAGCCATGCTACCCAGTGGAAGCCCTGGTTCCAATCTCTCTTTTCACTATCCTCTAAATATTTCAAACCAAAGAAAATTACGCAGCACCGGCAGCTGTGGCTAAGCGTTTTCCTCATTTAACTTGCCTATGGTAACGCCACTTTTTCTTCACCTGCAAGATCAGTTTTGATGTCCGCATGTCTGTCAGGTGGGTATAGAACGATTTAGTTTTTAATCTGTTAATGTACAGATTTTTTCCAATTTTTGAATGTGATAAATAATTCTGTGACCAGTGTTCTTGTTGCTAAATGCTTGCGTTGTACATGAAATTATTTTCTTCTACACATTTCTAAAAGTCAAACGTTGGATAAAAGGTGCGTACATCAACTTTTGTCACGGTGACCCAAAGACCTGACAGGAACAACTGAGAGGTGCACAGGTTTATTCAGGGCTCATGCGTGTTTCAGAGGTTCAGTCCAAGATTGCCCAGCCCCATCGTCCTGGGCCTGCCGCGAACATAATGGGGGAAGAGGAAGGCAGCTTAGCTTCCCTCCAGCCACGGCCCACGTTCCGTACCCAGGAAGCCACTGAAGCTATGAATCCAGCAGTGTGTCCATCCACCTGCTATGTCCCTACTCTCACATTCTAATCACCCCATCTCTGACCACTCCTGCATTAACACACACGTTTGGGGGTCACCTTGTGTCTAAACCATCACAAAAAGGTACAATATAAATGCATAGATGTGCACAGTCAAGGTTCCCTCATCAGCTTTCTAAAATATACAACATTCTTGTCTCACTGTAAGTGCCCACGTCCCTGTACACAGATCATTGAAAACATCTTGACTGGTTTAACAGATAAATTGTGCTGTCTTCCTGTAGTTAATACATGTGCCCTTCTTCGATGACTGTCCACATAGCAGGTGCATTAATGAAGACCCAGCAAGAGTGATTGTCCAGAGGTGCACAGATGACAAGTGCAGAAAACCCCTGACTCAGTGGTCAACAGGAGAATTTCTCTGGGGGTCAGTTACAGTCCTGGACACTGGAAACCCAAACCCACGCGTGGCACAGGTCCCTGCGTACAGAAAGTCCTGTAGGAGCAAGGGTGAGGCAGCTCAGATGCCGGGAAGATGAGCGAGCCTTGAGGGGGTGTGGAGGGGACATCGCACAGATGCTTTCTGGTCACAGCCTGCTTAAGTAAGGCTTGAAAGAGGAGGAGGCTGGAGCAGGGAAGTCAGAGGGCAGGAGGGGCTGTGGGCTCAGACTTGGTGGCATGTGTCCAGGTGGGAGCCTGTGTAGGCCTGGAGGTCTGAAGACCCCAAGGGGAATGTCACCATGGTAGCACACTGTTGGAGGCTATGTTAGGGCAGGCGTGGGCACCTGGTGACTCCATGTTGCTAGACAGCCGCAGGGGTCGGGGAGGCTGGGGAGCCTGGACAGGGGGCAGAAAGGGCCCACAGCAGATCTGCCCATGCTTACGCAGTTACCTGTGGATGATACCAGCTCTGTGACCTTCCGGAATGGCGCTAGGATGCTGTTGACCTAATTGTGTGTAACAGAGCAGTGTTTTGTTTGAAGGATCCAAGATTCAGGGAGTTTTAAGCATGTGGGAAATAGATAAACAAAAATCTAGCCAAAGGGTTTTTGAGCCTTTTCAACTTGGACCTCCTCCTCTGCGTCACCCTTAGAGCCAGGGCTGAGAGAGTCTGGGGGATCCTGGGTGGCAAGCTAGGTGGCACCTCAGAGGGACACAGCGCAGCAGTTAGGCCAGGGGAGATGCTCCATAGGGCCTGTGACGCTGTAGGCTCCTGAGGCTGCTATTCCAAAACCTGCTCTTTCCTGACCTAAGAGAAGCAGCATCCTTCAGAATCTCAAGAGGGAGGCTTCTGTCATGAGCCATGGTGCTGTCCTCTCTGAAGGGACAGCCCTTTCCAACTTAGATGTTTACTCTTCTTTTCATGGGGAAGCTTTTAGGGAGCTAGACAGAAAGCTCAAGGCTTTGGGGGAAACATTCTCTCCTCCACCCCCCAAAAATGCATACAATGTTTAGGACAGGTTCTGAGCGTGCCCTGTCCTCTGGAGCTGCCCTCTCATGGGCACTGTGACTGGACTGTCGCAGTTGATCATCATTCACCAGGATGTCTGCAAAAGCAGGCCAGGGTTGACCGAGCAGGAGAGGTCACTTGCGTCTGCTGGAACCTGGAATGAACTTTTATGCCTGAAAATACACTTTCTACAGGTGGGGGCATTTCCTTCTTGGTCCTTAGTTTACCCCCAGCACCTAGTTGTTTCCAGAAATAACCAGCGATCATTACCTACACTGACTCCCTGGATGAAGGACAGAAGAGGCACCGTTAGCTCCAGGCCCACTGCAAAGGCACCTGGCTCTTCATAGCCATCGGCCTGGCTTGGGCACAGGATGGCAAAGCCGAGTGTCCTTATCCTCAGTCCCCTGAAGTGAGAACTTTAAATAATGCTTGGATGATTGACCGAGAGTGTTTGAGTGTGCTTGTGTTTGCTTGTATGAACTCACCCCTCAGACACCTAAAGAGGGAGGCAGGCCTCCATAGACTCCTGGAGAGACCCTGGCCTTGCAGTCGGGGTGTTGCAGAAGTGAATGAAGGGGCACCCTTGACACTGGTGGCACTGGTAGTGGGAGAAGGTAACAGTGAGTTCTAGGAGGGCCAAATAAATGCTCCCAGGGCTGTTGCTGGTCCTCTGAAGGTCACAGCTGTAGTGACAGGTGACCTGAACCAGTGGGGGTCTTGAGGGGACGTCACCTGGCTGCACTCACTGCAGCTTGTGGCAGATACACCAGAGAGCCAGAGAGGTGTGTGGAGTTGCAGAGCAGCAGGACGGAGGCCGGCTGGATGCAGGGCTGGACGCGGGGCTGGGCTGTGGCGGGCAGCAGGGCTCACACGCTTCCCTGAGGAAGGGTAAGTGAGGTTACCCTTCATCCTCCGTCCAGGGGAGGCTAGTTTCCTGTAAGTGTCAACCCCAGGTTGACACCGGTCATGTGGAGCAGTGATGTTTGAATATTTGGGTGGCAACAGTCATAGATGAAGAAAACCTTAGCACATGAAGGATCCAATGCACTAAGCAAGTTCACTCACACGCTGGAGTTAAAACCCATGAGGAATCGCATTGGGCCAAGATAAATTTTTAAAAAGTAAATTGATTAAAAATAAATACACACAATATTTGAATGTGCTTTTTTTGGAGTAGATTATTATCTCATTCCAGTTTTTTCCTCCGCTAGTTTAGAAGTTAAACACTGTGTGGTTCCTCTTTAGATATTTCCTCTGAAAACTACAAAATGCATATATAATTTCTCTTAGAGGGAGGGAGAGGGAGAGGGACACATACAACTTTTCAAAGTGCAAGTTTTACTGAATATTTTGCCCCGTCCTGAAAAAGGAGCACTTGGACGGTGGCGGCCCCTTCTGGCTCCTCTCCATGCAGTCGCTGGTAGATGGCAGCTCAGGCCCCTTTCCCAGCCTCAGGGACCCACTCCCTTTCTTCTGGTCTACTAGATCCTTCCCCGAGGATTCACTGTTAAACTCTCTAGCTTTTTTCCACCCCCGCGGGGGCTCCCCAGGAGTCTAGGCTGCATCTGTCTAGTTTCAGCCCATGAGAGGTCCCTTTGCTGGGCTTTGGCCTGCGTGTCCCCGCTGGGAGGCCCCCTTTCTGCAGTGTTCTTCGGTCCTGCAGCAGACATCAGAAGGCACAAGGCGGCTTCTCCCAGGCCTTGTGGTTGGGGTGTGCTTGGTAGGTTGTGGTTTTCACGTTTTCTCTTTGATTGCTGGCTCACCCTGACACGTGTAAGTGTGCAAATGGCCCCTGACTTGCAGTGGCTCAGCTACAATTTCCCAGCTTGCGGAAGCGGGAAAGCGACGGGCCTTCAGCAGAAGCTGTTCGAGGAGTTTGAATCGATCTTTTGTCTGGCTACGAATAGAGTGGGGACTCTTCTTCAGACCCTAAGGAGGGCTGAAGGAGCACCTTCCTTCCTCACAGGCGCTCAGGTGAGCATCCCCAAGCTCAGGGTGGCACGAGGCCCGGTGCTGGATCAGGACCCTCCCAGCACTGTGAGGGTGTCAGAGAACGGCTATGGACCAGTTTCATGAACCTTGAGTTTCTGCACATGTGTAAACAGATTTTAAAAATGGGTAAGATGCAGAACGCACAGGGAAGTAGCATTCAATGTTTACATTTTGACTTTATGGCCCTCAGTAAATCGAAGCTCTTAAGCAGGTCGCTGAAGGAGTTCTCTAGAACGCCTCTGGCTCGCTTCATCAGTACTGAGCAAAAGCAGCTGTCTGCAAAGACAAGACCCGGACACCAAACGGGATGCTTGTCCCTACGTCTCAGAGGCCGAGAGCTCTGTGCACTCCGCGTTCTTTCAGCAGTTCTTTAGTGATAGGTAGATTTAACCTGTGAATGGAAACATGGAAGGCAGTGCTTGTGTATCTAGGATGAGGCTGCAGGCTCTGTGCTGGGGGAGAAGGAGGACCCCAGAGGCTCTGAGCTGCCCCCACCCCGAGGCAGCACCTTTCTTGGCTTGCTGCTCTTCACCTGTACCAGGTGGTACAAGCAGCACAGGTTTGGACACAAATAGCTTAAAGGGGGGGGGGGGGCTCAGGCTTTTGTGTTTGTACACATGGGATATTGGCTATTGCACCTTTTCCATATTAAATTTTTGCATTTAAGTTAGGAAGAAAAATCTCCTGAATAGGGTTCATGGGGAGAATCAAACAGAATATTAAATGTATGATATTCCTTTCTCTATTGCGAAGCAAAGTATGAAATTTACAGTGTATTCCTTGTGTCTACAAATCTCTTCATTTTTCCCATCTTATTCCAAAACTCTTATGTGACTTATGTAGGAAGATGTCTGTTACATGGACATGGAGTACATGTTGTACAGGTGAGGCTGGACAGCCTTTGGAAATACAGTGCTTTATCCCCAGTGCCTAGAACTGTGGCTGGATTTGGGTCAGAACCAAACAGAAGTGTCTCTTAAGCCCACAAAGGAACCCTTCATGAGGGAAGGACAAAGGACCAAGACAGGACACCTGGAGGAGGTGGAGCGTGTGCAGTGGGCCCAGGAAGCTGCTTGGAGTGGCAGCTAGTGGGATTCTGATCACCTGTATCATCAGTGCTGCTCTACAAAGATACCCAAGCGGGTGGCCTCAGCAACAGAGATTTCTTTTCTCACAGTTTGGAGGCTGGGAGTTCAAGATCAAGGTGTTGGTAGAGTTTGGTTTCTGGTGAGGGCCCACTTCCTGCTTTGGGCCGCCTTGTCGGGACATGGCCTTCTGGTGGAGGGGGTGTGGACAGACTCTTCCGTTCCTTAGAAAGCCACTGGGCCTGTCAGAGTAGGGCCCCACCCTCACGCTCCCCTTTGACATCACTATCTCCACCAATAACAGAGACTCTGAAGAAAAATGGGTATGTTAGGGAATGAGCAGGTGACGGGCAAATCTGGGATAGTCACGATGGATCTGAGGACATCTGGAGAGGCCAAGGGAGGTAAAACTTGCCAAAAGGAGGTGAATAAGGCCACCCAAATTACTTTGGAGCAATTTCTTTGACTATGAACCAATCACAAGCTTGGCATTGGTCCAAGGTGGCACCAGCAGTTCTCAGGCAACTGTCCTTGTGGAAGTGGATTGTGTGAGGACGCAGGTTTGAGTTCTTGCAGCAGCTGCCATCGTACACGTGCCAGTGGAAGGTCTCCCTCCTCCCCTCGAGACCTTCCCACTCCACCTCACCAGAGTTTGACCCAAGTGGCCTTACCTTTGATTCTGGCCCTGTCTCCAAAGAGGGACATAGGCTCAGGACTTCCACAAGGATCTCGGGGACACAATTCAGTCCATGGATGTATCTCTTCAGGGTAGCGTGGAGGGTCAGTTTGTGAGTTATTGCATGATTTTTGGAAAAACCTCAAGTAGAGTTTGCTCTTGCTACTGAGCAAGCGTTTGCTTTCTGCATGTGTTTTCCTTATCCGTGGGTCGGGGGTTATGGATTTGAGCCGTGAGGTGAATCTGCTGTGTACCAAGCTTTGACAAAGCGCACAAAACCCTTGGGTTCCACCTGTAAGTGGTTGTCATTAAATGTCGCCTTTTCCATGGAGGGAAGGAAGCACTCATGCGTCTAGTGCTGTGGTCCTCCCGGAAGCCACCAGATGAGCTTTCAGTTTCCGTGGGGACATGGTTTCTGCACATGGAGAGGAAGGCAGGAAGGTTGGAGTCTCTGGAGTTGGGTGACCATCCCTGCGCTTCTTGTTGTGCTGCGTGCAGCTCCTGCTGCTCACATCCGGTCTCCAGGCCTCTCCCCCACACAGTAATGAGCCCGGGGTCTGAGTGGGAGCAAGAGCTCTCCTTCCCTTTCCGCGTGCAGGCTGCAAAGGGGGCTCTGAGAAATGCGCCTCTCGGCATAAGGAGAAGCAGAGCAGGGAGAGCTCCTCGCCGGATGACCTCCTTGCCCTTGTTTCTAATTCTAAACTCTAAGCGTGCCTGTCCCCAGAGGAGCACGCAGGTGGCAGGTGAACGCCTTGGGGCTTCTGAACGTGTGAATGTGAACTGTTCCCGCAGCCTCTGCTCACTTCCCACCTGCAGGTCCTGTGGGCTACCTTGGCGAACAGAAAGCACCCCGTTCTTTATTCTTCCCGAGGACCTTGCGGCACCGAGAGATGTGGGGAAGAGAACAGAAGAAACAGCAACCTACAGTGACATTTCAGGAAAAGAAGGGGGAATCATGAGAAAAAGAGAGAGGAGGAAGAGAGGGAATGTAAGAAAAAACTAAAGGACCATGCAGGAAAAGAAATCAGAAAGGATCACATGAAGCCACAGCACAGACTCGAATCAATGCAAGCCACACGCAGGGTGAGAGGTCGCAGGCCACCACGCAGGGTGACAGGTTGTCTCCCACAGGCAACTCCCCCAGCCTTCGAGAGCCAGGTAGTTTTCAACTTCTGTGTTCCTTACTTGGAGCTGTCACACTCTGAAGTTAAGCTTCAGCGTGACAGGAAGAATCACCCACCTGTCCTTCTGTGACAAGGTGGCAGGGACTTTGTAGAGATGGCTCACGCTGAAATCCTGCTCCTTCCTGATTCCAACTGTGAGTTCAGGCAGGCCACCCAACCTCGGGCACCGCGCTTTCTTCATGTTTGAGGTGGCAATATGAAAGCTGCCTGGGAGACTGAACCCACAGAGAACTCACACAAGGGCCCTGGCATCCAAAGCAGAGTTGAGGATTGGGGTCTGCTCCTGGGGTCAGTCCTGCCCGAGGGCACAAGGACTCTTGGACATGAAACTTAGAGTGTTTGGGATAACTCGTACTGTGCATGAATTTGAAGGTAAACATACCACGCTCAAGCATCTGTCTCTGAAACAAGAAATCCGCTGTTCCCCTTTTGATCATGAGGTTTGTGCACTGATGCCGGTCAGCATTCCTGTGGTCCAGCACCAAGCTCCAGAGCGCAGCCAGCAGAGAGGGATCTGACGCTGCTGTGAGGCTGAGCATGTTTCTCCATCCCTAGGGTCTTCAGGTAGAATGTTTATTTGTGGAAGTTTTGGATTTTCTAAAAAATAAGACTAAAGTCAAAATGACATTTGATTATTCCTTATATGGAAGCACAGACACGTGAACATTCTACCTTGGTGGCAGGCAACTGGGTGGGGTGGTCAAGCTAGACACCGGATGGACATCAGTGCAAAGGAGTGGCCTGTGGCCCTGACACTGGTGGAGGACTGGGTGTGACATGGGTAACTTTGTGTCAAGTGGCCTGGAACCATCTACCTCACTCAGGTGTGCCTGCGAGGGAGTGCACATGAGCCACGCTTGCAGCAGCAGACTCCCCAGGATGGGGGGCTCCACCCAGCACCCTATGCCCCAAATAAAGAAAAGGCAAGAGGAAGCTGAATTCACTCTGCTGCGTCCTGAGAGGAACCTCAGTCTTCCCCCGTCCCCCACCGGGGCTAAGAACTATTCCATTGGCTTCCTGGTCCACAGCTTGCAGATTTCAGCTCACGGGATTTTCCAGCATTCGTAATCATGTCAGCCAAGTTGTCATGATGAGTTATAGGTGAAGTACGTGTGTGTGTGTGTGTGTATATGTGTGTGTATATATATATATATATATATATATATATATATATATATGTAAATATATAAAGAGATGCATATTTTCTTAAGAGAGAGAGGCAGAGAAAGTGAGACAGAGAGAAAGTGAGAATCAATTTTATTTAGCTTTTCATCTGGCCTTTGTTTCTCCTGCATTTATTTATGTATGTGGTGCTAGGGTTTGAACCTTGGTCCTCATGCATACCAGGCAAGTGCTCAGACTCCTGAGCCACAGCTCCAGCTCTAAAGATATATGTTCTATTGATTCTGTTTCTATGGAGAACTCTGACTAGCCAAGTGGGGAGTATCAAGGATGCAATATTACGTATTTAGATAGATGGATCACGTGTGCACACACACCTTGCTGTGTGAATATTCTTTTCTTTGTTAATTTAGGCTGAGAATCACAGATACGTTTACTGAGATCAAGTACCCTGAGTGTCTATAATGACAACCCATATGAACCCGTAGGAACAGACGCACAGTAGGACACTGGAGGACTAGAGCTGCTTGCTGGATTAACGCGTGAGCAGGAAGAACTAACAAATATTTACATCTTCCGTAGGGATATTGTGCATTCCACTGGTGCATAGCCAGTGGTCTTCTCATGTCATTTCAGAACACATAAAAGCAATAAGAAAAATGGGGGGAGAGTCAAATGCACCGAGTGGAACTAGAAACAACTGTGATCTGGAGTCTCCGCAGAGCTTGCGAAGAGGACTAAAGGCTTGGAGCCAGGCACAACAGCCTGGGAGCAAGTGAGGCTGGGCGGGGGCGGAGAACACCCACAGACTGGTGCCCTGACCTGCAGGGAACCACCTTGACGCCCAAACTGCACTGCTTGCTTTCCACAACAGGAGTGGGGGCTGGGACACACAGACTGCTGAAGTCCCCTCCAGAACCAACCCGGTTCCGGGTAGCAGCAAGGGAGCCCGAGCCATAGAGAGGTCGGCTGGATGGGCCACGTGGCAGGGAGCCGCCAGCCTGCGGGGTGGTGGGCGAAGCAGGAGCCGTGGGGCTTGAGGCCTAGCAGGACCTTTTGTTTCCTCCCAGGCCCTATAGTGCTACAAGGGATGATGAGGAAACCCCAGCCATTTAGTAACGCACAACAAAGAGGAAAAGGAAACCAGCCAGTGCTTCTACAGAAGTTGCCTAAAGACAGGTGGGGAGCAAAGACATCCTCCCCTTGTTAAGAGCCCCATCACCATGGAGAGGAGGGAACTTCGGAGCCTGTATTTCACCGTGAATGGAAATGTTGAGGGTCAGGGGTCACCAAGGGTAGAACTGAAGTGGGGAAGGTGAGGCACCTTTGCAGACTCCCACCTGAAAAGGAGAAAGCCCACCACCATGTGAGGCCCAGCTCGGAAGGGTCAGGACACTTCAGGGAGAAGGGAAACTGCAGAACAGAGAGGCGGAAAGTGGCCTCACTCCTGAGGCCAATGGGAGAGAGGACGACTCCGCCAGGGATGGAAAAGGAGAGTGGCGGGCGACAGGTGAAGCCGGCAGTGAGGAATCTCAGCACTCTGGGGAGGCCGAGGCCAGAGGCAGAAATGATTCGGAGTTTTTGTTGGGCAGTCAGGGAAAAAACTCACTCAGAGGGCAAATTGCCACCCTGCCCCCAGCAGAGGCCATCAGGAGGCAGGGGTTGAGGACAGGGCTCAGGCCAGATGGGGAGTTTGCATGCAGCCACCTTCCCTCAGTATGCAGAAGGGATCTACTATACTCCATTGAGATTTTTGTTCAGCAGGGACTCATGAAAACAGCATTTCCACTTTTCCTTTTTGAGGCAACTACTGAAGGATTGTTGTGGAAGAAATTAAAAGCAACATATTAGAGTACAAAAGGAAGGAAAATAACAACAATCAAGGAAACCAAGATGCTCAGGGAAAACAGCAAGGAAAACCGGCTGAGAGTGGTGCGCATATTGCACTGTGGACTGAATCCGGTTTGTGGATGAGGGGTCAGAAGACGCTGGAAATGTCACAAGCCCCAACAATGAAGAAATGATACATGCCACATAAAATTTCAAAAATGAAGGAAGAGGGAAGGCGAAGGACTTCACTAATTACCCCATTTGTTATGCTGGGGGATAAAGAGCAGCTTTCAAAGGTGGCACATCTAGCAGAACAAACATGCGCCCCCTTAGCAGTGGGGAAGTGATCAAAAAGGTAAAGCTGCCTGGAATGGGTGGAAGAGCAGGAGGAAGGCGACTGAGGAGGAGCCCAACAAATTTCACCAGCACAGGGTGGGGACATACGACGGGTGTCCGTGCTGTCCTGTGGAGCGAGCGCAATCAGCTCCCACCTAAGATGCTGCTCAGAGCACAGTAGGCATTGGCTCCCAGCAGTGCCCCTCAGTAGGTGTCAGGCGACAGGAAGGAGGCGCTCCTTAGCAGAGAGTGGCGGACATGTCTTCTAAGGTTGCTCAGGATTTCTGTGTTCCTGATTGAATCTCTTCTTTCCTCACGGTCACTCATAAATGTGTCCTTTACCTCTAACAACACTCCACCTTATTGGGGGCTTTTCACTTACCATGTGACCCAGACTTATATTCCAATAAAAACCCGATTCTTTGCTGCCGCAGGTTGCCACTAAGGGTTATATCTGTGCACCACTGGACTAAGCCTTCCTGGTAAGTCTCCGGAGTCTAAGTTAAAACCAGGCACTGTAGCTCGCCAGTCAATCCGGGGCATCTTCCTGGTGGTGTGGAGAACCCAACAAGGCTATTGAAGAGTCTTGGGTCTGGTTCAATGAAATCAGGATCATGTTTCCTGGTTCAGGGTTCCTCTCTGGGCCCTGGGACCTCCCAGGAACCGGAGCACAGGGGGGCGAGGGTGGGAAATAGATTCCACCAGTGGGAAGTTAAAGGAGGTGACAACTAACTATTCGTTTGTTTCCTGCACATATTCGGATATTCTGGCTTTGGGAGAAGCTGTAATTCAGTCATTGGAGCCAGGGCACTGTTGACAGCGAAGGCGTTGCTATTGATAATTGTGTCAGGAAAACAGGAGCAAGCCTGCACTGTCCTGAGGACCTCGGGTGTGCAGCCCCACTAGAGAAGGGCCAGGACTTGGTCACAAGTGAAAGTCAGCTCTTCATACTGGGGAAGAGTGACCCAAACTTGCAGGGTGTTATTGCCCAGTCGACACTGCGACCGAGGTTTCCAGAACCAGAGCCCCTCTCTGAGGCCAGCGGGTACCTGCAAGAGGGTTTCCCACAGCTGTGGTGTGGGAGGAGGGAGCTAGCGATGCCCACTCTGTCTTGGTTCTCGTAGTTTTAGTGGAAGACCTCAGCGTGACTTGAACGATGGAGACACATTCTTCACAGTGCTGGAGGCTGGAGGGCCTACATCTAGGGGCCGGCAGCTTCAGCCTCTGGTGCAGGGTGCTCACTGCATGGCCCCTCTGGCTGCATCCTCACAAGCAGAAGGATACAGAGGGCACGACTGGACTGAATCTGATCCCTGTCACGAATGCAGAGCCCAGTGACCCACTTGCCTCCTAAAGGACCCATGTCCCAGTGTCGTCCCACTGGGGAGCGAATCTAGTGGAGCTGGTTCTATTATAACTGAACCTGCAGGGGGGCAGCAGAAGAGTGGCCGGAAAGCAGCCCAGCTCTTCTTCCTTTGCACCAGCTGGGGCCCCGCACCTGTGGTGGCCATACAGATCATTGTGGGGAACAGGGAGGGGCACAGAGTGAAGAAGGGAGGGGACAAGGCAGGTCAAGCTGTCACCACGTCTGTCAGGTCCTGGCCAGGTTTGCTTAAGCGGGCCAGTCACCATTCGCAAATGCAGCAGTGGGGGCAGAGAGGCAGGGCTGGATGGCCCGTGACAAAGAGGGACAGTCAGGGAAGCTGATTTGCTATGGAGCCACCAGGAGTGCTTTAGAAATCAGAAAGTCAATAGCTTTATAAACATGACAGATATGGAATTTCAGTAGTACTCTCTGTCACCTTTTAAAATTGAAGGACCACAGCATTTTAAACATGTTTTTCATATGAACACAAACACCTCTCTCTACAACAGATGTGTCCGGTGCAGTGGCTCCTCCCAGCAGGGGAGGCTGAGGCGGGAGGATAGCAAGCTCAATGTCAGCTTCAGCAACTTAGGGAGGCCCCATCTCAAAAAAAAAGGGAAGGGCTGGGAATGTGGCTCAGTGGTTAAGAGCCTCTGGTTCAATCCCTGGTGATACCACAAAAAAGAAAAGAAAAAAGAGACAAAGATCAACTTGTTTAAACTTTTCTTAATAAAAAGGGAATCATCAGCAGAGGGACATTTCCTGCTTTGCTCCAGCATCCTTAAAGGGCTTGCACGGTGTCCCCTCCCCTCCCACCTTTCTGTCACTTCCTTAAGCCCCATCCAAGCACAGGCCCCGCTGCAGCTGCTGAGGCAGCCAATGGCTCCATGGTCTCGTGCAGCAGCTCCACCTTCATCTGCGGGCTGCACGGGCTCTTCTGTGGTGCCGCCCAAGCACCGCCCTCAAACACCCTGCTTGGGTTATTTTCTTCTCAGAGTTCTTGGTGAGCCCTCTCTGCGTGTAGAACGATGTTCTCAGCCCCGTGGTAACTGCCTTCTGCGATCTGGGCCTGAGTGCTTTTCTCTTCCTGCTCCGCTTAGTTTGTGAGCTGTCTATGCAACACAGGCACCACTTGGCCCGGCCTGCCCTCCCTTGCTTCTTTCATCCAGGAACTCTTATCTAGCACACAGTCCTTGGGTTTGCCTGTATAAATCCCACCATAGCTCAGACCGTCTGGACTCAGCCTCCTCCATAAAACCCACGCTTAAGGTTGGACTTAATCTTCCCCGATGGACTGTCCTTATCTTTGTGGTAGACCTTTTATTCTGAGTTGTGTTACTTAAGACAGTTGTGGGCTGTCTTAAGGGTCCCTGGAGACCTTGGCAGCAGGAGGTAGGATGAAAGTACTTTGAGATTTTAATCAGCAGGCTGCACCATCTCATGGCCCTGGAGTGCTAGCCCATGTTTGAGGTCTACCCAGGGTACACTTTCCCATTCATCTTCCCTTGCAATATGCTGTGATCATAGATATATTGATCTTGCTCCTATTTATCAAGGCCAGGAGTCAGAGGCTCGTAGACCTCACAGTCATGGAGCTACCCAGAGCAAAGGTGAGGCGGGCTGAGTTTGGGTCTCACGATGTGCCTCCAAGCCATCATCCCGTGTTCTACACCATGCGCGTGGAGAGGCAGAGGCCAGGTGCCCTGGATCCCCGATCCCGTGGGGAGCGGCCTTTGAGGCACCTGAAGCAGTCTGCCTGGGAATGCTGAGGAAACTCGCCATCGCTAGGGCAGTAGCACAAAGCGAGACCCTGCTTGCACCAAGCTCTGCAGGGTTGGTGCTGCCTTGCACTCGTCTTTCCACCAAATACCATGGACGCACACTGGACAAGGACACGCCGCAGTCCAAGTGACACTCACCTGCCCTTTCGTGTATTTCCTAAATGCCCAGAGTGGCACTGTTCTCATCAGTTCAGCACTCGTATGAAGGAATGGAAATGTTTGATGCAAGTAAGACACATGCTTCCTACACATGTGACATGTTGCAGGCAGCAGAGAGGTTTTGCAGTCATGGGTTTTTTTCTCAGATAACTATAAACATATAGACATTCCTGCTAAAATAAGTAACATGCGTCTAGCTGGGACTTAAAAAAAATCTCCACCACAAAGAGTGAAACCTCCTTTGTAATATCACTACATTGTTTGAGATCCTATCCAATTTCTGAATAAAATACTGAATACTAATGGTGAATAACTCACCAAAGTCACAGGTACAGAATTAATGACCCAAAGACAGCACTGAGTCATGAAAGTCCAGTAATGAGCCAAATCTTCAGGGAACGGGCCTAGAGAGCATTGGAAGAGGAGCTGCAATACCGTGAGAATTTCAGAGAGGAAAACACACCTCTCTCCACGCGCCCTGGTTCGCCTGATCCTACTCACCCTGTTCTGTGAGCTGCAAATTACGTCTTTACCCATAATTCCATGAGAGGAAAGGTCATAGGATAGGCTCTGTAGCGAGGGATAGGAACAGAGGTATTGGGATGAGCTGAACTGAAACTTTCATATTGTTCTCAATAATCTGGCGAATTACTTGTTCAACATGCTGGGTTTGGTTTTCAGTGGATTGGTTGACAGCAAATTGCCTTAGAGCTTGTTTTTCTCCCCAGAGCCGTGTCCCGTTTCTCCCACACGTCAGATTTGTGGGAATGGCACCAGCAGCTGCCTAGCTATTGGACCTGTAAGCCAGGGCCATCATCAACTCTGCTCTCTCTCCATCAACCACTGGGGTGCCATGTACTACAGATCAGGTCATCCGGTGTCTCCCTCAAGCCCTTCTCTCCCACCCCCAGGGAGCAATCTGCTGAAGTCACCTTAGGATTTCCCAGTCCTCTTAATTCCATCCTCCGCCTCCACGTCTGCCCCCTTTAGGTGCTGCAGGCAGCAAGAAAGCAGATGAGTTCCCTGGACTGGTGAAGTCGCAGTCTGGTGGGAGAACGGCGAATGCAACAAATAGGAAAGGGGTGTGGGATGCTGGAAGGAGGCTGGTAAGAAGGAAAAGGATTAAACCGGGTGACAGGAAGCCTTTGGGGAAAGCTGGGCAGCAAGGTGGCCAGGCACACGGCCGAGGGACTGGGCAAGGGTGGGCTGAGGGGACTGCGGCAGGGCCCAGGCCACGTAGGTATTTGGAGTCTCCCTGAGTGGGAATGGGGAAACTTTGGACAGCTTTCAGCATGCAAGGGGAAAGATGGCAAAGGCGCAACCGGTTCAGATTCTAAATGTGTTTTGGAGGTGGAGCTGCGGGAATTTCTTGATAATGGCTGTGTGGGTTGGCAGGGGCAGGGTGTTCTTTTGCCTGAGTTGCTGGAGAAAATGCAGCTTTCGAGAAGAGGGATGGGATGGCTCAAGGTGGCTTCAGGAAGGTCACTAAGACACCTGCTGGACATGGAGCACAAGTGTCACTCTCAGCTGGAGCACGGGAAGCCTGACTTGTCAGGCCACTTTGACGCACTAAAAGTTTGACAATCACAAACTTTTGGTCCATTGCATTGTGAAGCAGGGGTACATTTACATCGTTCAGGTTAGGGAATTGGAGAAGAAGAGAAATGTTTTCAGACAGTGAGCAGTGTTCTCGCCTCTCGCCTCTTGTGAGTACTTGCATTTTGCTCACTGTTAAAATAACCGTCTGTCTGAGGGGTTCTGCGGTGAGCGGCGCATCTGTGTGCTTACGTAGGGGCTGTGCCGCGAACTCACACTGCCGGGCCGTGTGTCACGACAAAGAGCTCTGCACAGTGAGTGCGCTCAGCTTTTCATGAGAGGAAAGCATGATATTCATTGTTTTAAGCAAAGCTATTATTTAAAGTAATTTAAAACTATTATTAAAAGTAATTTAAAGAGAAAACCAGCAAATGCTTATCTAAAAAAAGAAGAGAAGATTTTTGTGGGCATTCTGTATTTCCCAGGAGGCATTATTTTTGTTAAAAAGTATTGGTCATTGCATGTTTGTCTTGAGTGACTTCTAGAGCAGTTGTTTCTTCCCTGATTCATTATTGAAACGAGTCTAGGAAACTCTGTAAGCTGAGCAGTCGCTCAGCGTGACTTACAGCTCACGGTGGCCCTGTGCGCTGAGCATGGGTGCCCATTTCTCCTACGTGGGCACCATTTTCTATGGATTATGTGGCTGTGGATGAAGACAAAGGAGTCTGTGTCGATCTGCTGGTGTCTTATGGGTTTGGCTTGTTATTATACTTTCTCATACATTATTTCTCCTGTTTTTGTCAAAATGATAGGGGAAGAAACCAGCTTGTATATAGCAATGCATCTGCCCCAGTGGGAAGCCTCTTTTTGTCTTTTGCTGATTTACAACACCTCATTAAAGAGGAGGTGGATTTTTGTCCTGAACTTTGTTTAGGTTTTGTGAAGTTGCTGATTGGCCATCACACAGCTGTGAGCTCAGTGAACACGTTTGTGGTTCCTGAGTCCTGCAACCAACTTCAGATCCTGATTCAGACCGTGCACCAGGATGAGCTGATAATGATGACAGTGGATATAATCTCTGCTTTGAAGTGCTTTCCTGATCGTTCAAAAATTTTTACTGACTTCTTGCTACTGTTTTAAACTTTGCTATGTGACTCATACTTCGAATGAGAAGCACAGCTCTGTTGTTTTCTTGTTCTTACATGACCACAGTACCTTAATTTGTTGTTTCTTTGCAAAATACTTTCTAACCACTTGGCTGTTTGGTGAGGGTAGTTTAGTTAAAAGCAGACAAGTTAATCCTTAAATTCACACACCTGTGTTAGATCAACTGTGCCAGCCAACAGGAGCCACAATGGAGTCAGTGATCCCAGCCAGGGAAGAGCTATCCTGGGCTGGGTGATTTCCATTTTTCTCTCTGGAAAGCTCCGCCTCACCTCAAGAGCAAATCTATGACTTGTACTGCGCAGGTGCACCAGAGTCAGTCTATGTGTTCAATACCAGCAACACAACTATCTTCCTATTCTAAAGATAATAGAAATAGAAACACTAATAATTTATTTCATGAATCAAACTGATAATTTTTATATTGCATTTTTAATTTCTTTCATCGCTAATGCACTAGGGAAATATTGCTATTGCTTTCTCTCTCCCTTCCCCTGCCCCTGCCCCTGCCTCTTCCTCTTCCTCTTCTTCCTCTTCTTCCTCCTCCTCTTCTTCTTCTTCTTCTTCTTCTTCTTCTTCTTCTTCTTCTTCTTCTTCTTCTTCTTCTTCTTCTTCTTCTCCTCCTCCTCCTCCTTCAGAGATTGAATCCAGGGGTGCTTAACCCCTGAGACACAGCCCCAATTCCCAGCCTGTTTTGTTATGTTTTATTCTGAGACAAGATCTCGCTATTTGTTTAGGGCATTGCAGGTTTGCTGAGGCTGGCCGTGCACTTGCAGTCCTCCTGTCTCAGCCTCCCACGTCCCTGGGATTACAGGCCTGTGCCACCTCACCTGGCTCAAATTGCTTCTTGGTTCATTGGGGGTTCAGTTCTCTTGGGATTCCTGGGAAAACTCCATTTTGCCAACCAACTATGGATGAGCTAAAATTCTCTTGGTCTTTGGGTGTTGTCAGCAACAATAGTTGCTGAAAACAAAGGACGAAGTTCCACTCCAAGTTGTCCCCATATTGACCTGAAAAGAGGTCTTTGGGGCTGGCACCCCCAAGCATCTCTGCAACATGGCTGCTTGCTGTGCACCGTAAGGCTGGCCCTTCTCCACAGCGAGGAATGAGATCTGGCTGAGGAATGCCAGAATACCATCTTGCAACCCCAGGGTATTAGCATGACTCAAATATCAAAGGCTGCTTTTTTAAAAAAAAAATGGCTTAAAAAACAAAAAAAGTATGGATCTGATTGTCTTTTCTACAAAGGCAAGTTGGAATTTGTAACCTGTGTAAATGCTATAATTAAAACCGTGTTTTTACATGGATTCATTATGTTAAATTTTCCACTAATTACGGGCATTCTCTTTAATGTGTGCATGTGGGCAACATGAGGACGTGATTAGCTGGAGTTAAAGTGTAAGCAGTAATGAGCATATTGTGGTTTCCCGTTGTCTTTGGTCACTCTTAGTTTCTTGACAATGGGGCCTGACTTGTTACGGTTTGGTACACTGTGCAGCTTTCTGGGAGCACGCATGAGAACGTAGAGCAGAGACGCCAGTGTCCCGAGTCCCCGTCCCAGTTCTCCCTGGGTGGGTGCAGAAGTCGATTGAAGTACAGAGCAGTTTCGGATTGCAGGAGGCTCTTGGTGGGCAGTTTGTTGTTGGGGAGCTGAAGCACTGGAAAGGGCTGGCTGGAGACCGCAGCTGAAACACTGAACCACACTGAGCAGCTCTTTAATACCCGTCAAACAGCCACGCAGGCCAATTCCACCGGAGGAGAGCTCAACAGACTGGGTCCTCTGACGCTTCCTTCCAGGGGACATCTTTGGAAAGGAATCTTCCCAGGGTCTCCTCACTGCCTGCTGCAGCCAGGACGTGATGGCAAACCCTCAGAGAGACTATTGCTTTGACTTTTTCCTCCTTGTGGGTTGCTCTAGAAGACTCCTGGCTGAGTGGATGGCATGGGGGATCTGTGTCTGTCCACCTTGGTGGACAGTGTTACCGTAGGGACAGAGCAGACTCCAGAGTACCTGTGCTTAGCTGGCTCCTTTCCTGGAGCCCACTCCAGGAGACACCCTCAGTTCTGCCTGCTCCTGTGCTGTCTCGTGTGTTTCGTTTACTTCCTCTCTATTCCTGTTTATGACCCAGCTGCCTCTTTTTCTAATTATTCCCAACATATGCATCTCACATACACTGGAGGAAATGCTCTCCTGGAATTAAAACCATATTGGGTAAGATTTCACACAAGCAGCTTTCTGAGCCCAGCACAGGCAGCAGAGTGAAGGAGCGCTCAGCACCCTGTGACACGTGGCCATGAAAAGAGCCAGGCCAGACCACACAGGCCAGCAAGGCCAGCTCGTGCTTCAACTTGAGCTCTGGGTAATTGTGCTGACAGTTCCGTGCTCAGCCGAAGCCACAGATAATTAGTTTTGAAATAGGATTTCTTTACTTGGTTCACCATATCACAAATAATTTTGTCCTCTGTTCTTATGATTTTAACCAGAAGTTGCCCACCTTCTACTCCTGATTATGTTCCCATGCTCCCACCTACATCTCCAGTCTTGATCCCAGTGGGCAGGCCTTCCCTATCCCGGCCTCCCAGTCCCCGAAAGGACTGCTGTCCTGAAGCTTGCGGTGCTCTGAAGCTATCTTCTCCTTCACTTCACACCGCCCCCACCTGCAGATGACACGATCTTGTTCAGCAGCCCGTCTGCGCATTGGAATGGATGATGGCTGGCCGTGTGATGAGGGCATTTCAGCAAGGGACTTACTTCTTCAGGGGCACTTGCTAATGAGAAATCATACCTTTCCTTTAGACATATTTTATGATGGGTGAGGGCTTTTCTTGCTGCTCCTTAAATTCTTCACCCTTTGAGATAACGAGTAACATTTTCCTAGTGTCTGCAATGCCTTCCACACACATAATCTTATTTTGTCTTATAAAAACTTGCATGTATTTTATTATCTCAATTTTCCAGATGAGGACCTTGGAGATTAAAGTGTTAAAGAATGTTTCCAAAGCAAGGCAAAGCCTGAACAGTCAGCTGTATAATCTGACTTTAGAGTCTATGTCTTTAATATAACATCAGTAACTATAGAAATTTCTGTGCTTTTAATATCTTAAGAGAAATTGGTAGAACGCAGTTTATTTGGTGGAAAGAATAGGGACTTTGTTGAGAAAAGTAAACAGGACGTAGAGTCTGCCGCTCCACCTGCTAATGTCTCGCGGGCCAGTCAAGTCATGCCTCTGAGCACCCAGTCCGCGGAATGATAATGATAATCTTCGTGAGATGCTGTGCCTGGAGTCTGGCACCGTAGAGCTCAGTACAGGTCGCAGTTCTGTTTCATCGCTGTGCTTTGCAGGGAAAGGGCATGGATGTTGGCAGGAACTATGCATAAAGCAAGACGGGAAGCAGATGATCCCTGTGCTTCCTCTTTATGGCTGCCCGGGAAGAATTCTTATCGCTCTACCAGACGCCCTAGGCCAGGGAAGCATTTTGGAAATGAAAGGGACACAGGGCAGATTCCCAGCCGGGAATCCTGAGCAAAGGAGGAGGAAGACTATTTTAAGAGATCTGTTTTTCTTGCTGTCTGGCTCTACCAGGATTCCTTTACTGCTTGAAAGAAATTAGCAAGGGTGGAGGTCAAGTTTTCTCTTCAGTCAGGTCTTCAATCCTGCATTCAAAACACAGTTCCTGGTGCCATCTTTTATACCAATTATGCCATGGACTGGTGTCATTGAGTAACCTGGAAGAAACAGCCACCACTCCCGTCTTGGAGAAACTCAGAGATGGGTGGAAGACTTCATCCCACCATTCTTCCTTCAAATGCTTATCAGAATGCCCTGTGTCCTGGGCAAAGGGCCGGAGGTTTGAGATAAAAGAAGAAAGTCATGATCTGCAGGAGCTCACAGCCTGACCAAGGAGACAGACAAGTACGAAGCTAGAATAAAGACTAAGAAATGTAAAGACAGAGGGAAACAGTGTGCAGAGAAACTGAAAACAAGGGCCACCTTACCTAGGACAAGGGTGAGGGAGGGGATCAGGAAAGAGGAGGAATCCTGATAAATCCTAGGGACGAGTCAGGTTAGAAGGGTGATGAGAGCAAAGTGCCCCATGTTGCTCCTTCTCAGGGGACTCTTGGTGACCCTTCCCTTGGTGTCTGCTTCCAGTTCCCTGGGAGGGGTCCACGGTGTCCACCTCCAGTCCCCACAACACTGGGTTGAATTCCTGTGTAACTGGGGATCCAGAGAGGATTGACATAGGGGCAGAAAAGAGCCTCCAGGGGAAGAAACTCCATACCTCAGCAGTCGAGGCAAAGAGAACTTGAAGCCATCTTCAAACTACCCAAAATGCTCTCACCAACTAGAATGGCTCATCTTCCAGAAAGAAGGGCAATAAGTCCTTTTGCAGACCAACAAATGCTGAGCAAATTTGTCATTAGCTCACCTGTACCACACCGATGTTAACGGAATTGCTTTAGGGAAGGAGGATGATACCAGGGGAGATTCCTCTACAGGAGAGTGAAAGGTGAGTCCGGGAAATGCCATTATTGCCCTTCTTTAAAGATAGTACAGAGTCAAAGCATTGTTGGATTTGTATCCTGTGTTAAGGGACTACATGGGGAGTGAAATTTGTGACAGTAGAGTCCAGGGCAGGAGGGGTATCACAAAGTTATAGAGCTGCGAGTTCCTTAAATTCTTCATAAACCTGCTTGATAAAGGTGCTCCGCAAGGGCCGTGAAAGGAAGTCTCGTTTCGATGCACTTACAAGAACAGAAATCAAACTATGATCTTTAAGCACAAGTAAACTAAACTAGAAAAAACTAACCCAGAGGTATCTGGAAACTTGCAAATCACATACTTCTAAAAATCCCTACATCAAAGAGGAAAGCAAAATAAACTTAAAATGTTTTGTGGTGAATCAGGATGAAGACAGAAGGCAATGTCTCCAGGGCACCCATGGGTGTGGAGTCCCGGGAGCTCCAGCTCCCATATGAAACGATGCTGTGTTTGCATGTGACTTAAGGACCTCCCCTGTGCTGAACCCTGCCTCTAGCTCACCTGTAATACACAACACAGTGCAAATCCTCTGTAAGTAACTGTTACGCTGAATCTCCTCCTATCATGGAGCTATTATTTTTGTGCTGCAAGTTTTATATTGTTCTATGTACAGATCTTACTTGTCATTTTTCAATTTATGCCTGAATTTTTATACTCATGATGGCAGATGAGGTTTTTACAAGGTAATGTTTTTTAACTTTGTTGCTGGTTTCAAGAAATTCAATAGCTTTAGACCCAGAATTTTCTATCTAGCAAACTGGTTAAATAATTTAACTATTAATTCTAATAATTCATCTGTAATGGTGTGGGTTGTTTTTTCAAATAATGACATCATGTTCAAATGATCACATTTAATCTTGTTTCCCATTATTGGATATACGTTTATGCATTTTATTTTATATTTATTTCTCTTAGCATTACTATGCTGACAGAACAAACTTAAAGTATGTTTACAATCTTGTTTCTAGATTCAAAGGATGAATTTTCCATTTACTAGCAGTCCATTCTGCTATATGGTCGAGTGTTTCCAATAGCTTTGTTTATTTTTCTCAATTTAAGGACATTGTTTTCTAGTTCTAGTTTATTAAGAATTTTTATTCTGAAACAAAGTTAAATTTGTCAAACAATTTTCAATACTGGTGAATATATTTTCCTTCATCTCTTAATGTTAATGAATTACATGAACTGTTTTTCTTAGGCTAAATCTATCTTGTATTGTTTACATAAACTCAACGAGGTGATGATTAATTTTATGCATTGCTGATTTTGGTTTTTTGATATTATGTTCATAATTTTCATATCTATATATACAAATAAGGTTCGCTAGTAATTATCCTTCCTTTGATTGCTTTAGTCAGATTACATATTAAAATTATATCAATCCCATAAATTAAATTAGTAATCGTCTCTAATTTTATCTTATCTATTATAATTTTATAAGATTGAAAAGAATTATTACTTAAAAGTTTGGGAACTTATTGATAAATTTATTTGGGCTTGGAAAGATTGTTTTTCTGTGAATAATTTTTATCTGTTAGTTTCTTACTCTCATGATTATGATTATGATTATTTAGACTTTCCATCTCATCGTAAGGAATTTTTTTTTTTTTTAAAGAGAGAGGGACAGTGAGAGAGAGAGACAGAGAAAGGGAGAAACGACTTTATTTAGTTTTCCCCATGGCCTTAGTTGCTCTAACACTTAGTTGTGTACGTGGTGCTGGGGTTTGAACCCAGGTCCTCACACTTGCCAGGCAAGTGCCGAAACCACTGAGTCACCGCTCCAGCCCCTGTAAGGCAATTTTTATTGAATTTATATTTCACAATTATAATCACTTTTTATAAATTTGTTAGTTGTGTCTGCTTCCAAGCAAGCTTTCGTGAAGTGGTTTAGAGTATCTTCTTCATGGCAACCTTCCTCTGCAGTGTCTATGATCAAGTTTCACTTTTAATTCCTAGTCTTATTTTTTGGTGGCTTCTCTCTGTCTCTCTCTCTCTCCCTTTGTATTAAATCTTGAAGTTGTTGCTAAGGTGTTATTCCTTTTTGAAGAACTATCTTTTAGCATTTTCTTACTTTTTATTTTGAGTTCCATTTCATTAATTTCTGCTTTTACACTTGCTCAGTCCGCTCCCTTTCCTCTTGGGGTGTGATCTGTTCTACATGTTATGACTTTTCCTGTTTGGTACATACCTACTCAATTGATTCAATCTGTCCAATGTATAACTTTAAGTCTGGTTGTTCACCCTTTTACTCTTTTAGTTTTGCAGTAAGAAGTGTTAACATAAAATAAATGAACAAAAAGCTTCTCTCATTACCTTGGTGCAGAGATTTAAAGTGTGGTCATTTCACCAGAAGCTTTCAGAGATGATTTATGGTCTTGTAACTGATATCAAGTGATTGTTCACATTCCATGTTTTCTTTTTTCCAAATTCCTTCAAAATAGAAGAGATAACTTAGAATGGGTGATAGAACTTGTCCTAGAAAGTCAGAGGACCCGCCAGATATTTAGAATCCTTTTTTTAAGGCATCATAGAAATAAAGCAAATATTGTTCAAATACAGAGGTTGGAAGTTCAGCTGTCCTCAGATAAATTATGTTCTATTTGAATCTTATTTCTGTTCATGTGTACAGGAGGGAATTTCCACAAAACCACAGATTCCAGTAGCACTATTGTGCAGCAGTACCTGGCGGTATTTCTGAGTAATACACAGGCTATTGTAAGGATAGAAAAAAATTACATATGAAAAAGTATCTTGCAAGAAGTGGCAGTTTAATTTATCTAACTTTATATTAAAATAATACTCGATGTGCTAAACTACATAACCCATATAATAATATATATCCTATATGATATATGTATTCAAATATTAATATCTCTGAAATTCTACTGCATCTTACAGTTGATAAGCAAAGTTAATTTTTAAGGTTATTATTTTATTAGGGCATTAAAAAAGTGTGTCTCACCACCAGTGGTGTTTTAGCGAGAGTGAAGTTTTGTGCGCGGCCACACTGGACAATGTGCGCTCTGTGAGACAGGGAAGTCTCTCTGTGCGGATGTGGAGGTGACTTAAACACTTGTTGAATGATTAAGCAGCTGTCAAATGAATGCGATAAATGCACAATATTCTAGAATCACTCAGGACACAAAACCATCTTCATGACCGCAAATCTGGGGTCATTCTTGTAAAAGAGCTCAATGTAAAGATGACTGTTCATAATGAGGAATTTCATTTCCTAGGAAAATGCTACAACATGCGATATTTTAAAAAGAAGCAAACAATATAATAACATATGGGAAAAAGTCATAAGCATGACTTGAACAAAAAATCTTGGAACTTAGAGAAATAAGCTTCACTTACCAGAAAAAAAAATAATAACATTATATGACACCTTATCCCCCAATGAGTCATAGTAAATGAGATGATAAGCCTTCTCTGTCAGGAAATCAGGATCATTATTTCCTGAACAGTTGCAAAATGGAACAGGCTAGCAATAACACAGTTCCTGACTGAGCTCATCAAACAACATAGACCCCAGCAGTCTGCGGGGGTCTGAGCCGGCCAGCAGCTCACTTTCTCCCTCCCAGTCAGTCTCCCCATCAGGGGTGAAATTCCTCTCCACCCTTGCCCATATTGGACTAATGTGCATGGCTTCACGCCTGCCCATCTGCCCACACCCACACACGGACCACTGCCGGGGAGTCTCCCGAGGTCTGTCTGCATCTGCCTGCAGAACCCTGCCCTGGAGACCCAGGGACAGTGCCTTCAGTGTGCTCACGACCTGTGTCACCGAGAGCCCAGAGGGCATGACTTAGGGCCGGGCAGCCACACTTCTTGTTCACATGGATACGCCTTAGTTTACTTGATCTTCCTAATTTTCAGGTTTATTTTCTATAAAGCAGCGCTAAGCTCCACAGAAGGGCCACTTATTCTAGAATATCATGAAATATGATGGTTAATTTCTCTAATGCAGTTAGAGGAATTGCATTACAGTTTCTGGGCTGGCGTGGCTCTCCTTCATCGCAGCTTAGCTGGCAGGGCAGGTAAGTCAGCCACAGGAGGGTGGCAGAGCAGACCCCATGATGGACCCCACTCTCCTGGTTGAAGAGGTGCCCTCCTGCCCGCTTGCTCCTGGCAGCTTTTGAGCTCTTGCCCTCTTTCTCCACCACCATGACTCATGCTTTCCCTGCTTAGCAGAGGCTGCCTGCCCGGGGTCAATGCCATCTACTCTGCCCTGCCGGAACAGCACACCCAGGAAACCGGAAGGAACTTTCCCACTCCCTCCATTTCCCCCCAGTCTGCAGAAAAGGCAGAGGAGTCAGGGGCCCTGCACACCTCACCTGCCACCTTGCAGGGTGCTGCATCCCTTCTCCCTGCACACGTGAGCCCCAGCATCATTTACACTCCACAAGCGAGCTCACACTCCCACCTGTGCCCAGGTACACAAGGTCTTCCCTTTCTGAAAGTGCCCTTGCCCTGCTTCACCTGGAGAAATCCTGCTCATCTCTTGTTGCTACTCTCAGGTGACCTCCCTCAGGAAGCCACTCCGCCTGGCCTATATAGAGATACCCAAACTCGGTTTCAAATGTTAAAAAGAGGAAAAAAAACAGGCTGATAGCCTTTGCACGTGGTCTGCGCTCTGTCTTACCCCTTGCTCTTCATGATTCTTGCCGCAGCTTGAAACCCAGTAATGGGAGTTCATCTCCCAACTTCCAGCCATGCCCTGCTCTCACCTGGCTAAAACACCCAAGTCAGATAGTTCCAGCCACTTAAGATCACTGCGTTCCAGGCAGGTGTAGTGAGTCAGACATATAATACAAGCTGCCCAGGACCTTCCGTGCCTTAGCTGCTCAGAGCACAGCAGCTGGGAAGCTGGGCTGCAGTGCGTGGATTCAGCTGGGAGCAGAAGGTGTTCCACAGGGTGTCTGCAGAAAGGCGTGGGGCCCTTTCTGGACCAGTGGCCCCACTTGTGATTTGCAGAAAACCAGGGCTGCTCGTGGAGAGGAAAAGGCAGCGGGGCAGGCCCTCTGAGAGTCAGCTCTGCGAGCCGCTTTCTCCCAAGAGCAGCAGCGAACCGGAGGCGCATCTATAAAATGGGCAAGGAGCTTGCACCTTGCCAGGCTCTCAAGAGACCCGCGAAGGTCCAAGACCCCACACCCAGTCTCCTGAAGGCAAGGGGCTTGCGTTGGAGCGAGCTGTCCCCAAATCCCAGCAAGCTTAATCAGGAGCAAGCAAGTGGTACACTCATGTCCACCATCTGAGACCTCTGGCTCACACGGGTCTCCCTGCAGTTGAAATGTGAGTTAGGAGGGCACAGGAGCAAGCCAGTGTGCTGGTGGCAGCGGACCGCCTGCTCCAAAGCCTGAAGTTTCTTTCTGTCTTCTGGGCTCTTTAGGCTCAGCCTGGCTCTTCCTGGATATAATTATGAGAAATGACTTGGGGATGAAAAACGAGTTTGATGGTATTTTTGGAAGGCTCTGCAGTGACTCGAGAGACCTCAGTGGCCTGTGAGGTCTGAGTCACCATCCGCACGGACCACACAGTTGCTCCAAGAGAAGAGCTTTTCAAAGTGTCACTTCCTCTGTGGCCATACTTGGCCTGACCCTTACCCTCTGCAGCAGTGGCCACTAAATCGCAAGGCCACACCCTTGGCTGGGCTGGGACCCACAGGGGCGGGGCTGGCCCTTGGCTGCTGGAATGTACCCCACCCCGCCTGTCACCAGTCTCCCAGCTGTCCCCTGCACATACCTGGCGTGCCTCATGCAGGGCAACTGCCGGTCCCCGGGCTTCCAGCAAACTCGGCCCACAGGTATCCAATCTGGGGGAGGGTGAGAGAAGAACAGGTGACAGTTAGGGACAGAGCAGGAAGTGATGAGAGCCAGCCAGTCCAGCTTCCCACGTGGTCTGGAGAAGAGCAGGACTGTGCGGAGCACTGCTGACGGGGGCTCCCTGCTGCTGGACGGCAGGCGGACCCCCTCACAGAGCGAGGGGTTACTGGAAGGCTCTGCTAGGTGTTTCCGATGATTTGTGTTAAATATCAGACTATTCAGTGTCCACTGAGATCTAAGAATTGATTCTGAACAGCCCTACATTTATTTCAACATGGTTTTGTTCATGTAGCCCCACACCCAGCCAAGGAGCCTGTGTATCCCAGTTTTCATTTAAAATATTTACATTTCTTAAAACACTGACGGGAATCATCACCCCCCCCTTACTGTTTTAATTGTGGTAAATACATATGACATAAAATTTCATCTTAACCATCTGTTATGCTGTGGATGAAAGGTGTCCCCCCAAAGCTCACGAGTGACATGTGAAGGCTGAGGTGAAATGATTGTGTTGTAAGGGAGCTAATCCCCTGGTGGGACTCACTGGACTGTAGGCTGGCAGGGTGAGGCTGGAGGAGGTGGTCACTGGGGGCTCCTTTGGGGTGTATATTTTGAACCTGGTGTGGAATTTCTTTCTCTGCTCCCTGAAGCTATGCCTTCTGCCTCATCTTGAGCCCAAGGAATGGAGCCAGACTTCTACGGACTAAGACCTCTGAAGCTGTGAGCCCCTAAATAAACTTTTCCTCCTAAAACTGTTCTTGCTGAGGCCTTCGGTCACAGCAGTGAAAAAGCTGACTAAAATATCATCTTTTTTGTTTTTTTGTACCAGGGATTGAACCCAGAGGCACTCAACCATTGAGCCATATCACCAGCCCTTTTTACTTTTTATTTTGAGATAGGGTCTTGATAAGCTGCCAAGGCTGGCTTTGAACTTGTGATCCTCCTGCTTCAGCCTCCTGAGTCGCTAGGATTACAGGCATGTGCCACCGTGCCCGGCCTTATCTTAACCATTTTATAGGGAGAATTAGACATTAGCTGATATCATCCATGGGACTCTTCTCTTGTGTTAGTCAGCTTTCTGTCACTGTGACCAAAACACCCAAGAGAAATAACTTAGAGGACAAAAGGTTCATTTTGTCTCATGGTTCCAGTGGATCAGTCCTTGGTCAGCTGTGGCCATTGCTCTGGGCCTGGGGTAAGGCAGAGCAACACAGGGGAAGGCAGTGGCAGAGGAAAGCCACTTGGCCCATGGTGGCCTGGCAGCAGATGAAGGGAGAGGGAGGAGCCAGGACAGGCATGCCCCCAGGACCCCTCCGCCAGTCACACCCCACCTGCTTACATCACCAGCTAGTTAGTTCATTCAGATCGTCAGTCCATCAAATGCATCAACACTGACCTGGCCACAGCTTTCTCAATCCGATCATCTCACCTCTGAACATTCCTGCTTTGTCTCACACGTGCACTGTCAGGGATCTTTCATCTCCAACCATAGCATCTTCCAAAACTGAATCTCTGCCTCAGTTTTGCCAGCCCTGGGCACCCAGCGTCCTCCTGTGTCCGTGAGCTCGGGTACTCCAGGAGTCTCCTGTGAGTGGACACGTGCTGTCTGTCTTGGAGGGCTTCCTTCTCTGAGCATGCCTCAGCGCTCGTCCTGGGTGTCGCCATGGAGCCTGACTCTTTTGTCTGCAGCGCTGCACTTGGGGTATGGACCAGGGACTGCATTTTGCAATTTCTACTCTTAGAGAGTAAGAGGCACGCAGTCGTTCATGGGAGTAGACCAGGGGAGCCTTTCCGAATCTGAACAGAGGAAAGACATCAGGGTGGAATCTTCACAAAATCGTTGCCATTCCACTGGGCTAGCGCCTGTTTTGCAAAATTTCTCTTTCTTTGAAATAAATCTGCAGATGTTAGACATACACACCACGTCCGCTCCTCCAGTGGCTTTTCCGCCATTCTTCTTGTTACTTTTCCAGGACAAGGATCAATAAGCTTCGGGGTGAAAAGCGACATAGACTTACCCGGTTTACAGTGGCATTTCAAACACCGAGTTCAGTAAGTCCCTCTGGTGGCAGGCTGTGAGGCTCTGCAGTCTGTTCGCCTGTGTGGCTGTCCTCCTCCTGCCCTAGCAAGCTTGCCCCTCTCTCCGCCCAGCCCTGCCCTCTTGCCCTGGCTTTTCTGCTCATGCGTGAAGATGAGCCGTGCACACCATCGCCAGGCACTGTGCTGCGTGTTTACTTATGTCTAAATCACAGAATTTTTGACATCAAAGCTACTGCTCTTGCTTTACAGATGAGGGAAGCCCCTCTGTGTGCTCCTGCAAGCACCTGAACCCAGTCCTCAGTGCTCAGCTGGAGACTTAGACCATGGGCATCTGAGCCGAGTCCCACGCTGCCCTGCCAGGATCTGGTAGTCACTACCTTCTTCCTGTATCTGACTTTTACTTTCCATTGGACTCACATGTTTGTTCTCCCCCTTCCAAAGGACCCCAAGGTCCTGAAGGACACAGGGCAGGGTTCGTCCTCTCTGGTGCCCTGGGAAAGGTGGGCTTAGTTATGCACAGTATTTGTCTGCATCTCAGTGTGCTCTCTGTTCTTCTAACAGCACCCAGTAGATGGGGAGTGTTCTGTCTATTGCTGTCATAGATCCATTTTTCTGCAGTTAGCATACAGAGTAGTGGGTTCACTGCAACGTATCTGCACACGCCTACCACGTAAGCTGACCAATTTAACTCCATACCACCCATGACCTACCTGCCCTCCCTTACCCTGATCTTTTTCCAAATACAGTCTCCCCTCTACATACATAGTAGCATCTCCCCCTGCCTCTAACTTCCTCATGTAAGAGAAATGATACTTGTTGTTCTGGGTCTGATTTATTTTACTAAATATAATGCTCTTCAGTTCCATGTGTTTTCCTGCATGTAACGCAATTTCACTCTTCTTAGCGGTTGAATAATATTCCATTGCATATATTTACCACATTCTCTTTATGCATTCATCTGTTAAAGGAAAGTAGGCTGATTTTATAACTTGGGTCTTGTGGATTGTGCTGTGACAGCATGGGTATGCAGTTCTCTCTAAAGTACATTGACTTTCATTCATTTGGATGCATACCAAGGAGTCATGTAACTGGATTACATGGTAGTTCCACTTTTTAGCTTTTTGAGGGATTTCCTTCTGATTTCCTTAGTGGCCATGCTAATTCACATTCCTACCAATTGCATGTAAGAGCTCCTCTCTCCTGAATCCTTGCAGCATTTGTTATTTGTGTTCTCGATGGCCATTCTGACTGCAGTGAGATGAATCTCTATGTAGCTTTGCTTTGCATTTCCCTAGTGGCTAAAGACGAGTTTTTTTCATGTAGTTGTGGCTATGTGTATCTTCTTTTGATAAGTTTCAGTTCCATTTGGCCATTTATCCAATGGATCATTTGTAGTTTTGGTGTTGAGTTTTGGAGTTCTTTACATATTCTGGTTGTTATTCCATTATCAGAAGAATAGATGGCAAAGATCTCTCCCATTTTGAAGGCTGATGAACAGAGTAATTTATAAAGGTGAGCCATTTATCTTGGCCGTGGTTCTGGAGGCTGTATGGTGGAAGGCGGGAGGCAAGGGCCACATGTGCCTAGAGGGCTGGGGCAAAGAGAAAGGTGAAGAACCGAGTTGCCGTTTAACGACCTGTCCTTCCAGGCGGAACTCCTCCGCCAGCCCCCGCCTCCCCACATAGACACACTGGGCATGCATTTCCAACAGGCCTTTGGGGACACATTCAAATCACAACAGCTTGCTAAATGTTAACCTAAGGAAGTAGAGGAAATATTTAAGAAAAAATACATTAAAGTTTGCTTTTTTCTTGAAATTTGTGTATACTCAATTATACCAAAGAAAACTAGGTGTAAATAATGAGCATGTGTGAGTATGCGTGCGCTCACACACACACACACACACACACACACACACCTATTTCAGAAGTAATGAGATGCAGGAAAGGAGAGGAAGATGGGGCAGCGTCTCCCTGAGTCTGCCCTAGTGTTTTCAAACACTCTTTTTCTTAACTTCAGCCCTGCCACTTCAGATGGGAATGGTTGTCCCCTGGGCAGGCAACTTAGCTGTCATCTGGGATTCCTTTGTTTTGATTTCCTGAGCTGATCCACCCTTCCTCCTTCCTTCTGCCAAACTATCTTTCTTTCTCTCTTTTTTTCCCTCCCTCCCTACCTCCCTCCCTCCCTCCCTGCGTTTCTCCTTCCCCCTCTCTCCTTCTCTGCCTCTCTCTCTCTCTCTCTCTTTCTCTCTCTCTCTCGCTGGGACCACACCCAGGGGACTTGTGCATGTTAGGGCTTTGTCCCACTGAGCTATATCCTCCTCTCAGATTCCTTGTTTTTCTTTATCTGGGTTTTTGGACTTTTCTCTCATTTTACTGATTGATTTTTTAGACACCTTTCCAAGGAGGATGCATGAAGATAAAATTTCAGAATCTTTTCATGCTTGTGAGTATCTTCATTCTGCTCCCATGTGATTCCTCATCTATGGGTACAAGCTCTGTGTTGAAGATCATTTCCCTATGCTGTCGACCACATTCTCTCTTCACTTTTATTATCAGATATCGCTAATACCACGTCTGACATCTGCCTCGCTCTGTCCGCAGTGACTTGCTCTCCTCCCCCTGGAGGGTTAGGAATTTCTTTTTAACCCTGGTGCTCTTTCTTGCTGCTGTTGTCTTCAGCACGCTGGACTTTGGGTGCCCTTCGTTAGCAGACTCAGGTCCCTTTTCAGTCCTGGTAAAGTTTCTTTTGCTATTCCTTCTTTTATTTTTGTTGTTATTTTCTTGACTCCCCCGCCCGGGACTTCATCATTTTGATAGTGATTCTCCTGTATTGATCTTGTCTGAGTTTTCTCTTCTGTTTTTGATCTCACTCTAACGTCTGGGAGATTTTAGAAACCTCACTTCCAGTGCTTTTGGGCCGTCTACACACACATCACCCCTCAGCTGCTTTTTGCCCCAGCTCTTGGTCCCCATACCCTGTCTCCCCCAGGGATGCTCTGCTTTCCAGGGCACGGCCCGCTTTTCCAGATGCCAGGGAAAGGAAGCTATGGACGGAAGGCTCTGTTCTGCGCACTCATACTACCATGTCCACGACAGGCGTTTCCGGGCTGACCCTATCCCGGGTTAGTTTATTTGTCAAAGCTGTAGCTGGCCATGAGCTACTCCATTTAAGTGCTGAGGTCCATAGCTGCATCTTGTTTGTAGAAGTAAACAGCCTCCATCTTCCTGGCACAAGCACAAGGCAAAAACTGATAAATGAATCAACTGTGCGAATGAAAATGACCACTTGTGAACTTACTGAATAAATCAGAAACACATGATGCATGGGCATATCACACTCACAGGAAAAACTAAGCCCATGAGTTTATCAAACACATCAGACCACCCAATGAAGCAATGCCCTTATTCGAGACCCATAAAAGAAGGGTCACCTGAGGGTGGACACAGCAGCACCAGGACCCCATCACACGGTCACTTCTCATTAGAAGTTTCACCAGGAAAATTGAACCTGTGAGGAACTTCCCAATCCCTTTTCTCAGGCTCGGCCCATGACAACCATATACACTCTGAGCTGTTGTCTCAGGCTGACACTCTGAAGCTTCTGTGCACCCAGACCTTGGCCTAGAAAAAGTTCCTGTGCCATGACAGCTCGGTGCCCTGAACAAGGTCCTAGGTGGATTCCTGCTCTTACCTGACCACCTAGAGTGACTCATTGCATTAGTTTCTTCTCTCGGCCTCGCTCTCGGGTCTGTGACTTGTGTGCTTAGATATTAGAGATTAAGATTGCAATAACAGGAACTTGGGGTTGCCCAGCTTGTGAGCACCAGGTGACCCTCACGCATTCAGTGAGCTTCCCCCCATGAAAGAAGCATGGCCCGTGCATTCATTGCAGCTCTGTGAATTGTGACATCGTGGACAGACACACACAGTGGTCTACGTTGATGGCACAGCTCGCTCGCGATGAAGGTCATCAGTAAGTCCTGCAGCTGCAAAGCACTGAGCTCTGCCACCAGCCCAGGTGCACCTGGGCATTCAGGTGGGGTGGGTGCCTGTGTCATGAGGGTCTTTCTCCAATGTCAGATAAAACACCTGTTCTCCATCTGCTGCTACACGTCAGCCTCTGGGCCACTTGCAGATTCCCAGGCAGACTTCTCTGAACTCCAGTAGCCAAGTGCTTGCCTTCCTTTGGAAGTTCCTGTGCTCTCCAGCTATTGCTTGTTTCGTCTTTCCATCCGCTCCATCTCCTTCCAGAAATGTGCGTAAACTTTTAAACAGCCATTTACTACTGCTCTCCCCTCCACAAGCCCCACTGTCTTTTGGACATCAAGGCCTTCATTCCAGCAGAGGTCTTTGGAGGGTGGGACTAATGTGTGGGTTCCCAGGACCTGAGCAGTATTTGCGGGGGGCTGGCTGTCACCCCAACCGCTGCTGGACTCATTCTTTCTTGTCCTATGTGTTGGCATCTGCACCAAGAAAATGTCCTTAGATAAAGAAAGGCTGTTTCTCTGGAAAGTAAAAAAGAAGCCAGACCTTGCCAAGCAACAGTGAAGAGGTGGGACCTGGAACGGCCTTTGGAAGAGGCTCCCAACTCCCACATGTTCTCTGGGAGGGTGGTTTGGGTTATGAGAGCATAGACTTCGTATAACATAGCAATTTTTTCACATAATCTTGAGCAACTACTTAACCCCTTAAAGCTCAGAGTCGAGTGGGTGAAACAATCCTTTTCAATTTCACAAAATGACTACAAGAAACCAGCACCGTGCTCAAGAGCCCAAGCACTTAATAAACTCAGTCTGCAAGGGCCTGCGCCTCTCTTCTGCCCGGCGCAGATGTGTAGCGTGAGCAGACGCAGGGCCTGATATCCCTAGATAGGTGTGACCCCGCAGAGGAGACCCTGAGGGCGGGCTCAGCTGCAGGGAGAGTTCCCTTCTCCTCTCCACCTCTCCCACTGCCAGGACCACAGCTGAGCTCCATTGTGCTGCCTGGGGAGGCCTTGAGAGGGACCCTGGTGGATCCTGTGGAGCTGGAAGAGGGTGGAATGAAGGACAGACAGGAGAGCAGGCTGAGAGTGATCCTGGAATACCCAATGCAGGCAAATGCAGTGGAAAGCTGAATTGATCACCATACAGAGGGGATTCACTCTCCCACTCAACCACTAGGCGCATCAAGACAACAGGATGTGTATGACTTCAAATTAGATTAAAACTCCAAAAATTTTAAAAGGTAAACACAAAAAAAGCATAGCTAAATTAGTCACCAAGTGCAGAAGGAAAAGACTCTTAAGACATGAAACAGGGCCTGTGAGCATGATGGAAAGGTGGTAGCCTGGGAGCCAGGAGTTGTGAGGTCCACACTGGTGGCTTTGGTCTCTGGGCCTGAGTCTGTTTCTCCCATGAAGATTGCATGAGTTTCTTTCCAGATCTAACATGTCACACTTCTCTGAAAAGATGATGACCTCTTCTCTTGTACGGAGCAAGACATGATGCTTACAGTCTTAGGTGAATAGCCACTGGATACGTCAAGATGCTAATGCATGGCTTCAAATCACACAGGACAGAGGCCAAGACCATGTTGAAACACCCACTTTTATAAAGGTAAATGAAACATTTGTTAGGACTCATTCAATTCTGAAAATAATCAAGACCACATTTTGAAAGAACTGCCAATTGATTAGTCCAATATTGTTCAAATTCATGCTTTTGTAGAATTGGCCTTATGAGAAAATAATTACAATCCACAGAGAATAATGGTTTTATTTCAACCTCGCTGAGCAGATTCACTCTTTACAAGCATAAACACACCAACACAAATGTAGTGTAAATATCTTTTGTGATAATAGAAGATATTTATTAAAAATTTAGTCCAACATTTCTCATGAAATGTGAAGCTATTCAAGTGCTTTATACAAATTGACTCCATAGGGGTCTTGATCAAAGAGCAAATGAGTTCTTAATGTTATGAGCTCTTTGAAAACAGTCCATGAAAGAAAGCTTTATTGTTTTCCAGCAAAGCAATTGAATCAGATGCCCATCACTGATGAGCCAATTTGGGGTTAGTCAGTTATTCTTCTCAGAGTTGCAGTAAAGCCACATGAGATATTTGATTTGTGCATTAGCAAGCCTTGTTCCCTAATGCAGGTCATTGGTCTCAGAACAGTTTGAAAGGATGTGCAGTTGCTGGCTTGTTCTAGAAGGAGATATTCCTTCGAGACTAGACTAACTAATGAGACTAGTGTGACGACACAAACCAGTCCTGACGCACAGTGGGAGCACAATACGCTTGTGGATGGAAAGCAAAGTTAGACCTGACATAGAAGGACATGGAGTTGAGGGGAAGACATACCTGCACCCATTAATAAAGCTAGACTTGAGTCTCAGGTCCTCCTCCTCTCTTAAAAGTATGAACCAGGATGGAATGGCGGATCAGTGTTGGGGTGCTTGCCTGGCATGTGCAAGGACCCGGGTTCAAACCTCAGCACCACATACACAACTAAGGTGTTGGAAAAACAAAGGCCAGATGAAAAAATAAATAAAATCAATTCTTTCTCTTTTTCCCTCTCTTTCTCTTAAAAAATAGTATAACCACTTGACTAGAACAAAGAAAAATAGTAAACAACACTATAAGAATCCTTGGGAAAATTGTGTTTAAAATCAGGTAAAGAATGCTACAGGGATCCTTAATACTCCAAGTACTGAATTGACACAGGATTTCCTGAATGTTTAGGACAGGCTGACTCTCTTACAACAAATAAATAAATAAAGTTCATCTTCTCTACCATCCCTTCTCTTTCTCTGAAACAGTTCTGTTGAACAACCTTACCCTGGACTTACTGCCTGGAAATTTGCCTGGAAGTAAAGCTTGCAGCTGTTAAAGACGTTTCCAAGCCAGTGCACACGAGCTATTTCTTTCTCATTTCTACCTCCATTTGTATTCCTAAATCTGAGCACTTCTCCAAAAACACCCTTCTGTGACTCATGAAGAAGTGGTACAATACAGGATATTAACTAATGAAGGTAGGATTGTTCGGTGTAGTCTCTCCAGTTTGGAATCCAATACCCCAGCAAAACCAGAGAGATTAGAAAAGCAGAGATCAAATATTCCAAAGGATCAGTAGGAGACTTGTTTTGGGAGAGCACCTAGCCAGTCTCTTTCACAGCTGATACACAAGGGCACTGATCCCAAGCTTGAGCTGGATTCTGAAAAAGAGCTGAGCAAAGTTGTCATCAGACAGTGCACCCAGACATTCACGATCAGATCCAAGGGGGTTGTACCCAGGGCCATCTGTTCTCCCCACTCTGCCCACACAGCTTTGCCAAGCTTCATAGTAGATCAAACCCGCAGCCCAGCTGCCGGACCTGGCGCAATGCTGTGCTGTCCAGCTGTGTGACTGACTTTTACATTTCTGAACTCAGCGTGGCTTCGGTGCTGGGTCCCTTGTCTGTCCCTATCCTCCAGTGTGACTGCCGCGTGGCTGGGCCTCATCCTGATGTCACACCGTCAGTGGGCTCCTCTCCTTACTTCATGTTTCCTAGAACTCACCAGATGTGAAGCCTCCTTTTTCCCTTCAGCTCTTTCCCTCTCGGCCCTGTGCTTCCTTCCTGCTTATCTCAGGGGAGGTGGTGGACATCTCCAGGGAAAGCCCAGGAGGTTCTGAGTGCCACTTCACTCCACCTCTGGGGTCTTCCGTGATACCCAGCTGAGATGTCACTGAGTTCAGTATTCATGGACATTTCGTTTCATCTTCTGTTTCCTTCTCAGCCTCTAAACACATCCACCCCCAGCCCTGTGCTGCACACTGGGCAGTCATATTTCTTGAGGAAGTGGGAACTGCTTCTTTCTCGGCCAGGGCTCCAACCTGGAAAGGACAGGGTGTGACCTCTCCCAGGAAGTACTGGTGTTTCCATGGTCCCTTTCTTTTCCCTTCTGCAGCCTCTTTGTCAGAATAGAAGTTTCTTCTCTGTCCCTGTTGGGTCAACGTCCCAGAGTTTGGACCCTCTCCCTCCTTGTGGGTTGGAGATGCCACCTTGCATTTCTCCAGTTTCCTTTCATGTCGTTTTCGGGGTTGCTGATGCCTCTTCTTTGCTTTGCTCCCCTTACATGGAGATGCCACTGCTGCACTACTGACATGCTGGTGAAAGAAAGCAGCCTTGTCCTGGGTGTGCTCATCCGAGGCAGGCAGCAGCAGGGCGGACAGAGTCAGGCTGCGGTCTGCTGGGGGAGGCAGCCGCACTAAGCGGTGCCGAGAGGAAACTGGCAGTCAAGGTGGTGACTACAGGGGCTAATTTTGTGTGCCAGATAGGCTGGGAAAGCATTATTTCTGGGTGTTTCTGGGAGGGTGATTCCAGAAGAGACTAGTATTTACCACAGTGTACTAAATAGAGAGGGTCCATCCTCCCTCACCGATAGGGTGGGCATCATCTGCCTGCGGAAGGCTGGACCAGAATGAGAGGAGGAAGAGAGGCAACCTTGCTCTTCCTGCTGGGGCTGGGACACCCACCTCCACCTGCCCTCAGGTGCAGGCACTCCCAGTCCTTCCGGTCTCCAGACCCAGATGGATGGAGGGAATTGGCTCCCTGATTTTCAGGCCTCAGGCGAGGACTGGACCCGTGCCACCAGCTCTTCCGAATCCGCAGCTCATGGATAGTATGTCATGGGGCTCCTCAGCCCCCACAGTCATGTGGACCATCTTGCAATAAATCCTCTGTGCATCTGTACCCACAACCCATGCTGTTCTCGCTCCACATGCATCTCATTGGTTCTGATTCTCTGAATGCAGTATCAAAATTCCAGAAATTCTAATAGATCAACTTAGCCCCGGAGCTGGATGTGGGAATAGAGATTGAACCACATCAAGGAGTGAGATTGGACAGAAGCCTAGAGACACTCACCAGGCCAACATGGAGCAGCATCACTGCAGCCGCTATGAAAAAGTCAACTATTTCAGGTGCCTGAAAGGCACATGGCCCTGTAATCAACACCTGGTTGAGCCCGTTCGCCAGAGGCTGGTGTCCTGCTCAGAGCGATTTGCCCTGGTCTCTTGCAAGGTCACTGCCCTCCTGGATCTCTCCTCCACCATGCCCACCCGCACAGCTGGCCTGCACAGGAATGTTTGCACACTCTGCATGGTAGCTAACATCACTTTACCTTCCCATCAGGGAACTTAGATTGTCCCCAGGCACCTTGTTCTGAAGGCCTGCTCGTCTGCTCAGGCTCCTCAGCTGCCCTCCAGTCTGCGCTCCAGGCCTGCTTCTCGGTGCAGGCCCACAGTCGAGGCCCCGCCCCCGCTCGCTTGCTTTCTTCTTTAGAGCCCCACAGGCCCCTCAAGCCAGGGCAGCCCCAGGGTGCGCACCCTCCTGCGCTCCTTCTCCCAGGGTCTATTCCCAGATCCAGTTTTCGGGGGACAAGGTGGCGACGGGAAGCAGAGATGCTGCTTACTGTGACTGTGACTCTGGGCCTCATTGCTCCACCTGCAAAGTGGGAACGGCGGGACTCTCCTTGTAGCACGGTTTGAGGATTGGCAGAGTGCACGGACACGTGTGCACGTGTGTGTTAGACCAGTGCCTGGCACGGACTGCATTGTGACTCATTATTCCTACTGCGTGCCAAGTAGGCCATTCTGTGCACTGCTACAGCGGAGCGGGAGGGTTGTCCCAGCCACACATACAGAGTCAGGTCCTTCTGGTGGCCGGGCGAGCTCTGAAGGCTCGCCTTGTCCTGCTTCTCTGTTCCAGTCAGGGCGCAGCTTCAGGACACTGAGGATCCACTCCTCCCCTGCTTGAGCCTGCAAGGTACTGCCCCATCCCCAGGGCCAACTGCTGGGAGGCCCTTCACTGCCACTCCCGTGTTCAGGCGGCACAGCAGCGAGGTCTGCCACACTGGCTGGGACTGCTGTGCTAGACATGTTGTGATTGTTCCCCCAGCTGTTCCTATTACGATAATCCATGTAATTAATGACAAAGGCTTTAATTACAGATGCTTAATGAGAGGCACTTGTAATTATCACCCAAACCTGATTGCAGGAGATTTTATTGAGTGCCTACTAAGTCCTTTACCACAGGACCTCATTTACCCCTTACAGCCATGCTGCATAGGTCCATGCGGAAGTTAAGAGCAATTTCATTTACAATGCAAGACAAAGATGCTGTAGTCTCCTGGGGTTGCGCAGTTTCACAGGACACTGACCCGAGGAACCGGAACCTCCGAGCTCAAGGTGTGGGCAGGCTAGGTCCCCGTGGCGGCTGGTGGGAGAGTCCTTGCTTCTCTTCTGGTGTCTGGTGGTCTTAGCTGGCTGCCTTCTCCCCATCCCACACTGTCTTCCCTCCACGGTGTCTATTCCTGAGTCCACATTTTCCCTCCATGAGGACTTGGTCATGCAGAACCAGGGTCACCTTGGTGGCTTCCTCTTTTAGCTGTCATCTGTAAGACTCACGTTCTGAGGACCCAGGCCCATGGCTTCACTGTCTTTTGGGGGATGCAGTCGAGTTCCTAAAGTTGTTGTTAGGACATGCAAGCCTCAGGCCTAAACTGGGACCCCTGCATTCTGTGTCAAATGGTCCCCATCTTCCCAGTGCACTCCTTGCGTGTCCTCTGTCCACAGTGGCTTCTCCTCTCTTCCTTTTGGAATTCCTGCCCTAGTGGATGGGTCCTGCTATAAGCCTAGCTCCTCAGGGCTGCGGCAGGAGGGTGGAAGGTAGGAAGGGAGCTTGGGTGACACAGTGAGAGTTCTCGCCACAAAACAAAGAGGAAGAGAGAGACTTTCTGTGCTTCCCTGCCCTCCCTACTGTCAGCTTCGACAGCCCTCCCTTTCCCGCTGGGTCTACATCTAAACAGGTCCAGAACTTCCTACTGCAGAGAGCACGTGGTTACATGGCCATCATGGTGTGGGCAGCGGGCAGCAGGCTCCTCTCCCTCTCCACCCTTCCCTTCCCACACAGCCTAAGCTTCTCCCTCTGTCTACCCCAAGCCACTGCAGTACTTCCTCATTCTCGGGTGGAGTACCTCCTGTGAACTCAGCATCCGAGGCCCTGAATGCACACACTGAAGCTCTGATCTGCAACATGGTTCTGCTGGGGTGGCTTTGCTGAGCCCATTGGGATACAGCCTCCGGGAGGAGTCAGTGCTCTTCCAGCAGAGGACGCAGGCCTTCCTCTGTCCCCTCTCTCTGCCTCAGTCTCCATCTCCGTCTCTTGTCCTCTCTCTTTGCCTGTGAGGACAGGAAGAAAGGAAAGCTGGGAGGCAGCTGTGGGCAGCCAGGAGGAGCGACCTCTCCAGGAACCAAGATGTCTAGAACCTGGATCGTGGGCTCAGCCTTGAGAACCCTCAGAAATGGCTGCTCTTCAGCCACTGGGCCTGCGCTGTGTTTGTTGCAGCAACTGAAATAGAAGAAGGCACCCTCAGTACATCATTGCCAGACCACTGTCCCTTGCAGTACGACCTCGCTTCCATTCGCTCACTGAGGTCACCTGGCCTCTTCTTTCTCACTGCTGGTCCCTGCAAGTGGCTTTCTCTGAGGGAGACCCTGGTTTTGCTCCTCTCCTGCCCCCCCAGGGTTGTGATGTGCCTTCTGAGGACCTGTGGGAGTGCACCTCCAAACGAGATTCTCCCAACTCCCTGCCTCCAGGAGCCCCGAGGTCAGCAAGTCCAGAGTGAACTCAGACACCCCACTCGCCCTGTGCTGTTGCGTAGGAACTGGAGATGACATGCTGCCACGGAGCAGTTTCAGGTTCTCAGCAGAAAAGGCACAGCTGGCTCTGAATCCCTTCTCTGTGTCAGCTCCACCAGCCACATTGGCCACCCATGGCGGAGCCTAGGGCTGTGCAGCACCCCGGAGAGCCCAGGGGAGATGGCTGAAAAGCAACTCCTCTCCTTCCGCTTTCCCAAGAGCTTTTTCCTAATTTTTAAGGAAGTCCTTCGTCTTTCAAATTTAGAATCACAAATGCCCAAATAACTTCTCCGAAAACACATTCAGGAATATCTTCATCACTTTAAAATGAGAACAATGGGAATTACACACTCTCTTCAGAGAAAATGAGTCTTTTCATATCTCTGCTTTCCTGCCTGTGACTTAGAATCTTTTCCTGCTTTGGGAAGGATCCCCCATCTTCAATACCAGGACTTTACAAGAAGCATAGTTCGTGTCTAATTTCCACTTCTTAGAATTTAGAAGCTGTTTTAAGTTTTTACAATGCAGGATCTTATATTTCATCTTAAAAGGTCCTTCGTTGGATACCAGATCCCTTCTCATTGCAGAGGTTATGGAAGCGCGTCTAAGCCACGCTTGGTTTTAATTAAAAGGGAGCCCTGCAAAGGAGTCGCCTGTTCTGGATGTTAAGGTAGGGAGGAGAGTCCGCGTTTGCTCCGAGGGCTGGGTGGAGGCCTCATTAGGTGGAATACAGTCTGCAACCAGGGGGTTTGGAGCAGGAACTGAGAGAGACAGAAACCCTGGAAATACAGAACCGCATTGTAAAAGCGTAGACACGCTGCCTGTGATGTTTCATGGAATTGACGTCTGCAGAAAGGAGCAGTGACCTCACTTCATCCTTTTCCTGTTCATAACTAGGAACAGACCCAGCCACCTGGGAGCCTCAGGAGGGGGACTGGGGCATGGGGGAGGGGCAGCTGGGCCGCGCAGGGGACAGGCTCTGTGCACAGCCCCCAGGCACAGCAGCCCACTTGAAGTGTTCAGACCCAGGGTTTTGCATTTTGCTTCAGAAAAAGTACTTTTTGCTTGGTTGTTCAATTAGTCCAGCTAATGAATAATATATTTTATTTTTAGAAAGCAAAGACTTTAAAAGAACGTATAGTCCAATTTACTGTGCTCAATTTAAATTGACAATGAAACTTGGTGGGCTTTTATGAGTTTTCCTTTCCTGTATGCCTGTAATCTAGATTGGGGATCTGCTACATTGGCAATATTGACATTTGTGCAAGAGCAATAATGGGGAAGACTTGGGTGGGAAAGACCCTTGACTTTTTTGCAGATGGCTCATGTATCCTGCCGGGTGATTTATTCATTGAATAATCCTATAAAGTAGATGCCTGTAAGATGGTTTTCCAGTGTTCCCTACCTGATGCTCAGATCTGCGGAGACCCCTTGCCGGGACAGTGTGCTCAATGGTAGTCAGCCGGGAGCATGGACTCTCAGTTAGCCAATCAGCACCCATTTCTTCAGAAGGCTGGCTTGGTCTTCCGGATGAAATCACAAAAATCACCCAGACTCCTTGGTCTGAACACTTGTGGTGGAGTCCTGGAACTTGAATGCAGCTTTCCTCCTGAAGCCCACACACCAGCCTCGACCCACTGCTGCCCCTGTGGTTCAACCTGATGTGATGCTGACCCTGGATCCCAGCAGTGCTTTAAAATGTGTTCACTCTGCCTCCTGCGCTGGGACTTCTCCAGCAGCCTCTTCCCTTGGTTTCCTGCCCTTGATGCGGGAAGGGGCCTGTCTCTCCATCACAGGTGGGGAGAAAAGTGGTCAAGTATTTCGCCGGGCAGAGTGTTTTCAAAATCTAAAATCTTTCAGCTGCAGGGCAGATACGGAATCTGAGTCAGGTAACAGATCAGAGTCATAAATAGAAGGAAGTAGCGAAGGTGGAGGTGAACCGCAGCATGCTCCAGGGAATGACCTTAGAGGCATCTGAGGTCACGGGCACTGGGTGAGAATAGCCACAAGGATATTTCAGAAGGGCAGCTGCCAGGCCTCTGCTCTGAAAGGGTCCTGGGTGTACCTGGAGGCTCTGTCTTCCTCTGCTCTGTGAGGCCTGGGATTCTGAAGCTGGAAACTTCATCCTGGAAATGCCAGGTTGAAGCACTCATTGCAGGGTGGAGCAAGCCAGATTTCCCAAAAGAGGGCATCGATCTCCACGTCTGGGAAGGAGACCTTGGAGAACTCTCAAGGGCTCCATTCTTGAAGAATTATGCTTTATTCTTTTGGGACATAACCACTTTTTCCCAATTGCATTCAGGAAGGCCACGGCTTCTTTAAGTTTCTAGAACACCTCTTTTGGTCTACTCTCAATTTCCCTCTTCCTCTCATCCCTTTTTCTCCTCCTCCTCCAACCACACATTCTTCCTTCCTTTTTCTTTTATCAGTCTCAATTCAATAACCTGAGAAACTATTATTTGTGGTTTCAGAGGAAAAGCCTTCCATATGGCCAGCGTCAAAACGTGGAGCTTATTCTGCATCTGGGACGAGGCAAGTCGAGGCCTTGGCATCCTCTCCCTAAGTGGAGGCGTTGGTCTGATGTCATGGTGCGGTGCGAGGCTGTTGCATGTCCACAGCTGGCCGCACACAGCCGGTCCAGTAGGACTAAGTTAGTTCCGGACATTTCGTGTTCCCTGTAGGTGGTCTTAGAAGAGGGCAGTTGCGAGGCACCAGTAAAAACGGCTATTCCGGCTCTGTGTTTGCTGTGGAGGTTCAACCTACGAATGCTCTTTCTTCTTCATGAACTGCTCATTTGCAGCCGGGGGACTTCTCCTAACTAGCTTTACGCCCTTGAACCAGCTGACCTGACTCTCCAGGTTGTAGCTTCTTCTCTGCAAAATGGGAGAGCTAGGGAAGGGTTCCAAAGTCCTTCCCAGCTTGGTGTCTATGTTTCTATTATTAAAATAACCATGGTCCACACCATCTGACCCAGGTATACCACTCACTCCTCGGCATTTATCCACAGGAATTAAAATCAGCATACTACGTGTTTAGAGCTGCATAATTCATGGTAGCCAAGTTACAGAACCGATCTAGGTGTCTACCAACAGATGAACGGCTGAAAAATCATGCAGTATGGAGGTTTCCTCAGCCATGAGGAAGAAAGCAATATGTCATTCACAGGAAAATGAACGGAACTGGAGAACATCGTGCTAAATAAATAACCCAGACGCAGAAATTCCAGGGTCGAATGCTTTCTCTCATATATGGAGGTTAGGAGAAAAGGGACTTGCTGAAAATAGAGGAGACCAGTAAAGAAAGGGGGTGAAGTAGAGGAGAAAAAGAGGAGGTTTGGGGAATCAAATAGAGCAGTGGTGTTATGTGCGTGTATGAACATATCACAATAAATCCTATTATCAAAATTATAATAAAATTAAATAAAGAACTAAAATAAAATATTTATTGAGGGCAAAAAACCCCATGATTCTAAATATTTCTTCTCAAGCTATTTTTAAAAACTTTGAGTTTGCAGCTCTCCCACCAATACTGCTTCCTACAAATTTTGCGAGGCCCACGGAAGGCAGCCAGACATGGACAGCCAAGCAGTAGACAGCTCTTTCCCCCAGGACTCTCCCCTGCTCTCCCCAGCCTCTGCGCCCCACTCAGCGACATCAGTGCTGGTAGCCGCCTCTGCCTTTCTGTCCCCTCCTCCCTGTCCCTTCTGCTCATTCCCTTTTGCTTCTTCAAGATTCACACTGACCAGAGGTGTCTTGAGATGTCACCAAGAACCTGTGGAGTCAAACATATAGGGCAGAAGATGTGACAGCCTGTCATTTTACCACGGGGGAGCAGAAGTCCAAGAGAGGACACACGTTTGACCACAAGGCCGAGGGTGGGGCCGGGGTTCCTTGACACAGCACTCTGAGTTTTAAACACCCTATGACTGACAGGTGGAATGTTCTGGCACATCCTTAGAAGGCAGTTATATGGCTACATAATAGTTACCATAATGAAAGGAAGTAAAAGTGTTAGTGACAATTAATAACCGTTCACTGCATTTTAATAAAGATCATCTGAATGGAAAACGATCCTCCCTCAAAGTCAAGCTAACCCAGAGGGAACATACCTCGGACATGCTTGTTTGGGTGGGATGGGGAATTCTGTTACCAAGCAGGGTGTCGAGGACATGGCCTTAGGATGGAGGGGAATGAGAGACACTGCCAAACCCATTCAGGAGGAGCCTCATGCACTGCAGCACCTGAAGGCCGGGCCTGACGCCACAAAGTTAGTGACTTCTGGATTCTTCCTTTGTTTCCTCAGCAGACCGGTCCAACTCTCTCACCTTGAACCACCTGCGTACGCGCACTGCAGCTGTTACTTTGTTAACACCACTAGCTACTGGGGAGAACTCTAAGAAATGGGATTTTAATTTTCTGCACACCTACATGTGGCTAGATTTGTAAGTGACATTGGCCAAATTGCACAAATGGTACCTTCTGAAGGAATAATTGCCTACAAGCTTTTGTTATTTAGAACATTGGCTTGATCGAGGGGTTTACGACTTTTACAGCCTTTAGAACATCTCGCATCAATCTGTGGGTATGCTTGGAATGATTAGAGCTGGGATACCCATGGAAAATTGTGAAAGGTCCCCATAGCGCACAATGGCAGGCTTGCCAATCCGTGCCAGTTTGGACACCTGGTTTTTCCAGTAGGATGGTCTGAAGATTCTGACAACAGGAAGATGTCCTTCTCTGGGCCACCAGGCTTCTGACAGCAGGAGCCCCACACTCGGGAAGCCTCCTAAGAGGTAACAGTGTCTGGATTCCACGCCTTCTTCTTGTCCACCCTTGTTGAGCCTAAGTGCCAGGCGCTGGTTTGGATACGCTGCTGGGCACCTCACATATACGGCCTGTGATTCGCAGCACACTCTGCAAGGCTGGCATCCCATCTAGAGGCTTGCCACCAAAACACAGAGAAGTTAGGTGGCTTCCTCAAGACCAAAAAATAAGAGAAGCGAAAATCTGGGACTGACCCAGCTTCCAGGTTGATACTTCAGGTTTTGTATTTTTATGTTTTTCCTTCAAGCTGACTCTGGGCACTAGGGTTGGAGGTCAGGTTGCTCCCAACCTCACCTGTGCACCCCTGGGAGTCATCTCCAAGCTGGAATATTCCATATGGGCCCTAAGGGTTGTGCTGGGGGGAAGGGAGCGGATGATCTCAGGGCTGCAGTGGCAGTGTCTGGGCACTTCCTGTGGTTGAGGCTGAGTCTTCCAGGCCACCGTTTCTATTTCTGTGGTCTGAAATGACTGGCATTTCAGAAGGAAAGAAGTGGCAAATGTCAGTGGATAAAGCAATGCAGAGAACTTGGGTTGTTGAAGCCCAGCAAGATTGGACATCAGAAACGAGGGTTGGTAGCAAATGTTTCCTACTGCAGGAATCACATCTATCTAGGAAACTTACAAGGGGCTAAACGAAGGGCATAATAAATTTGCGAAGTATTCCCAGTTGTCTACTAGGGGTGCATGAGGTACCTGCTCAGATCTGAGCACACGACAGGTGCAGGCAATTGAATCCCGGGACAAGGAGGTGTCTCCCACAGAGGTGCTGTCTGGCAAGCACAGGAGAACTGGGAGCACCATGACCTGCTGAGCTCTCATCTTGGTGTGTGAAATGTGGGGAGCAGTGGGGAGCAGGAGGAGCAAAGGATCTGGAGGAACTGTGCAGACGGACAGATTCCAGCAGGTCTTCCTACCTCAGTGGGCATCTTGTAGACTGGACAAAGCACTTCTTGGGCACACTGAGTGATGCTTGCACAGACATAGGAAGCTTAAAGAGATGAGACCACAGTGTGGTTGCCAAAATCTAGCAGAGCTATGCTCCAGGAAGTGAGGGACTCCTAGACAGCCGGGCAGCTAGTTGCAGTAGACACATTTGCCACTATGTCCCCAGGCCCTGAAGCAAGTCCCACAGCAAGCTATACCCAAGTACCACTTACCCGTGGAGTTCCTGGAAAACAGCATTTTAAAGGGGCCTGATATAGAATTTCAATTTTGCAGTCAACTGTGAATGACGTACACCAGCGCTCCCCAGAAGAGCCTTCTGCAAGGTGGAGGACACTCCCTAAGTACAGGAGCACTGGTCACATGTGGCTATTGGGGACCTGAAAAGTGGCTAATGTAACCTTGGGTCGGAAGCTTAGTGGGGTCTAGTTATAATTAATTTAATTGTAAATAGCGGGGCTGGCGCGGTGGCTTGGCGGTTACTGCGCTTGCACAGCATGCATGAGTACACGGGTTCAAACCCCAGCACCCACGAACAACTAAGTGTCAGAGCACTGAAGGCCATGTGAAAAACTCAATAAAAATTGCTTCTCTCTCACTGTCCTTCTCTCTTTAAAAAATAAAATAAAATAAATGTTAATAGCCACACGCGGTTAGAGGCTACTGTATTAGATGGTTCCGAATACATTTCAAAAGTTTTAAACACAGTCCAGCTTAGTAATATTTTATTGTATTTGCCCTGGTTGTTTTGAACAGGCACAGTTATCCTAAGCATTGCCAGCAAAATTAAGTCCCCTTTCCATGGAGTCAGTGAAAATGTGGGCACCTCTTTGACGCATCTGGTGGCAGCAGTCTTTTGATAGAAGCCCTCATTATACAGTAGAGTGGATTCCAAGCCACATGCGCAGGGGACAGATGACTTCCAACTTCAAGCGCTAAACGTTTTCCTCTCTGGGTTGCCTTGGGGTTTAATACAAAGTTCTGGGATTTCAAGTTCAGGGGAAGCCCAGGAAGGTGGAGCTGCGGCAGTATTACTACCTCCAGGTCACCTGGACCAGTGGGTTCTGGAATCAGCAGATGGGAGCTGGAATCTCCCAGCCTTGTCCTGTGTGGTGCTGAGATTCATCCTCTGGCTGCTGCTGGCCACAGTTGTACCTAGGTCAGCGTTTGTCTGTCTTTCTCCTCTCCTCTTGTCTCCAGCTGCTCTTCAATTGGTTTCATGGGATCAACTTCCAAAACTCCCTGCAACACCTGTTTGCTCAGACTGCCCTGGGTAGAGCCAGGCTGCGACAGGAGCAGATGACCTGATGCAGCTTCAGTGTTCTAGGTGCAGAAATAACTGTCAGTGCAGAAGGAAGGAGGGACGACGATGGTATCGATTTTAGAAATAGACTCAATGAGATGTGGAAGCTGGTCCAGCGCGCTGCTCCAGCCCGGTGTGTTGTGCACGGTGTTGTCTCTTGCAGACAGAGATGGTGGCCTCTGGGAGAGGTGCAGGTGTGGGAGGAGGATCCTTGGATCAGTTTGGGGCATGTTAAGTCCTGACCATACTGAATACTCAAGAGCTGTTTATTAAAAACTGAATGAATGAGGTCAGTTTATTTTCATGTTTCTTAGTTGCCTAATCTGTAAGAGGAAAAATAAAAGATCTGCTATCCAGATATGTAAGAATTAGTTTAATTTGGCACATTAAAATACTCAATGCTTTTTCAATGACAATATATTCTAAATAAACAATTGATTCAATAACTTTCCCCAAAATGTCTTTTTTCTCTTGTCACCATTTCCCTACTCAGGCAACTGGCCTGTGATCGCCCTCTTGGCAGGTGATCTTCCATTTCTCTTCATTCTAATTGGTCTGCTGCACCTTCATGAAACGGAGTAAGAGGTACTTGTCACCTTGTAGGCAGGTGGACATGTGACGAGTTTATCAATTAACAGTGGCACTCATTTCCTGAAATAATTTCAGATGTTTTCTTATTTAACCTCCCCCAAGTTGTATGGCGAAGTAGAAATCAAAAATCAGAAAAGTGCATTGCTTTTTCCAAAATCATCTATTAAAACACCAGCACAAGTAGCCTTGACCTGAGTCCTCTGAATTTAAATCTTGTCTTCTCTGGGTCTTCCCGGTAGAGGTTTCAACATGCACACTGTGCTCTAGGCTTAGTTCAAAGGAATCCTGAGGTGCTTAGAGCTTTCTATTTCAAATATTGAGGCTGCTTAGGAATTTTGACTTCAAGAGTGCCAGAAAAAAAGAAAAAAAAGTCCTGTCTCAACTGCAGGATGCCCGCCGTACTTATCAGGACCAGACATCTCGCCACTGCAGCTGTAACCTTTGGCTAAAGCCACTCAGGGATCCCCACCCTCCACTCTCCACACCCCGCCACTTACAGTAAGAAAAATTCTTCTAAGGAGAGTCCAAATCAGGCCAAATCACTCGCTTTTACCTTCCTGTGCATGGCATAATGTGTAAAAATCACAAATCACTAGCCGACCCCTGCTGCTGTGAGCTGCACAAGTGGAGTCCCCAGCCTTGGGTTCTGGGCTTCCCTCTTCTTACAGACGCAGGTGGGACCTGGAGGACTCTCCACACCGCAGCAGGTGCTGCGCCTGGGCACTCTGTGCTGAGCTATGGCCTACAATGCACTTTTGTTATCCCACTTGCCTGTGCCAGCTGCCACGATGGCCTTGAGATTCCTGTTTGTACAGACGAGAATGGCAGACTCACCTCACATGGTGTGTTCCACAGTGAAGGTATAGACTCAAATCCTTCTAGCTTTTTTTTTATCAGCAAACTGATTTGCAAAGCACCTGGCTTGGAGCATCCTGGGAAGACTGGAAGTGAGACGTGTCCAGAGTTGGCACAGGCAGCTGGCACATGGCATGACATTCGGCCTCTTCTGGCCAACGTAGCTGCCATCTTGTGTGGCTGCACCTGAGCCCTGTGAGACCCCCTTTCCTCCCCAGCATTGCCATCCTGCACCTTCCTGGCCCCTCATGCCCCACCCAACTCCTGACAGGACAGGCAGAGTGTTCTAGAATGAGCTGGTGCTTTGGTGAACTTCTTACAGTAAATCAGGGCTTTCATAAATATCTAACGCACCTGCACTCTTGAGGAGCCTGCCCTGCCTGTGCCATCGCCTTCTGTGTACTCAGGCCACCTGCGTCTCCTATGAGTGTTCCCTCCACACTCCTCCTGACCGTCAGGGACAATGGTCACCACCAGCAGCCTTCACCTACCTCAGCAGCCTGAGGCAGAGGACTGTAACTTGGCCTGGTTCATCCAGCAGCAGACCCTGCCACTGGGGATCTGTGCAGAATGCTTATTTGGGAAGTGATTCCAGGACACGGGCAGGAGGAGAACCAGGAAGGGATCCGTTAGCAAGCCTGGCATGATCCTGTGGGGAAACCTGAAGGCGTAGGCAGAACTCAGCTCAATGCTCCCTACAGAGGTGCAAGGGCCAGGTATGCGCTGGTGTCCTGATGGGTGTCAGTTCAGGAAGAGTGGATTGCATGGCACTTCCGCCTGCCGGGGGCAGGCAGTGTGGGGTTTGCTGGGCAGAGAAAACTGTAATACAACATAGCCAGGTTCAGGCAATTAGAGGTCGGGAGGTTTGTGCTGGATCATTCAGGCATTGATGATATGAACAGAGCATGGACTCTGGCTTTAAATTCTAGCTGCAGCTCCACATGACCTTGGGCAGATCTTTAGCATCTCCAAGCCCCCATTTCCCAAGAAAACTGGGGGGAAATGATAATGATAGTGAACACATACTGCTTCTTTCAATTAGAAATACTATATAATTGCAAATTATTTCAAATGGATTTTATTCCCAGCATTTCTATAGAATTTTACCCTATTTCAGAATTCTATTCCAGAAGTCTGAGAAGAATCCACTGTTAGCTCAGTTTTAAAGTTGTTGAAACATATTTGCCTTCTTTGGATCAGTAATGAAACTCTAACTTGTGTTTGTCTGTTTTTTTTGTTTCTCAACTTTTCCTCAGAAAGGCTATGCCTGGGGCTGGAGTGGTGGCTCAGCAGTTACGGTGCTTGCCTGGCATGGGCTAGGACGCAGGTTTGAACCTCAGCACCATGCACACAATAAAGTGGCAGAGCAAGGAAAACCACATGAAAAACTAAATAAAATTGATTCTCTCTCTCTTTCACTGTCCCTCTCTTTCTTTTTATAAAAAAGAAAAGCCTTTAGCTCCTCCTGTGTCTTTATAAATCTCTTGCTCCTGGTGCTTGCCCTGGGTCAGCAAGTCCACAAGACCAGAGGTCTAGGCAAGTTCAATTTGGGCAAAGCCTGGCTGGAATTCAGACAATGTTGGCCCGATTTAGGGTACTGGGACAGGGATGGATGACACAGACGTGATGCTGGTCCCCTGCCCCTCTCCAGCACTTGGCAGCCATGCTGCCAAGCTCCTCTCTCTTGTGCCCAAGGTAGGAAATTACAGAGCCAGCCTGGAACCAGCAGGGGTAGTGAGCTGTGGGGAAGGGTTGAGCTCATTTGTTTGGTCTGGGTACATTTTAGCCACTTGCCACTTCCAAGCACTTGGAGCTTCGTGTAGAGTGCAGACTTTGAAGAGGTCAGGACTCTTGCTCACGTTTCAGCTGTGCCTCTCACAAGTTGAGCAAGATACCTTATCTTTCCATTTTATAAAAATGAGAGCAAAAATCTCTACTTAACCATTTTGGGATTTAGAATTTCTTATGTGATTCTTGGCCCAGAATCTTTGCTCAGCACATCATGGACAGCTCTATGCCTTTTCAGATTCTTCTTTCCACAAACTCAACATGTCAAATAAGTTCCTTGCTTCTTATCAGGGATTTCCTCTGATTTTGCTTTCCCGAATTCTGTATTTCCCATAATTTATTGTCTTCCTTTCTGAGAAGTTTTGCTTTTGCTGCTCTTTCTTTTCAGCCTTCACATTCAGCAAAGCCACTCGTGGTCACATCCTGGTGTGCATTTGCTGCGTCTTGCTGTCCAGGCTCAGCTCCATGCTCCCGCTGGGGCAATCGCTCTGGAGCAAGGCCTTCAAAGCCCAGAGACCGACGCTGCATCACAGCCAGGAGCAAGGTCGCAGGCCTTCCCCCAGCACTTAGTGACATTCTCAGGTCTGATGACGACAGTAACACTGAGTGTGCATCACACCTGTGGGGATTTTACAGAAGCAGACACCGTGGAGGAGAGCGCAGCTGAGCTCACGAAGCCAGTTTTGCTGAGAACCCAAGCCAGGCAAGGCAGACATAGGGTACGCTTAGTAGAGAGGCTGAGAGCGGGAGCTCAGGTGGAATTGGGCTCAGCAAGGAGCCTGGCTCTGGGACTGCGTGGGAGGTGAGTGGGTTCAGAGCTGCTTCTGCAGTGGGGCAGAGGGGTGTGAGCAGCTGGTTTTCTCCCCAGCACTCACGGCCCTTTTCCTGCCTACAGAGCCCTGGATGGGTTTTGAGGAACTGCCTCCACCTCACTTTCAGACAGAAGCTCAGAGGGAGCCTCAGAGGGTCCCAGGATCTGACCCATCAGGTTGGAAATCCCAAGGGCAGAATGACAGTCCAGGAATGGCCCTGTGTTCCCAGAGGATCCAAAGCCAGTGGCCAGGGCTTGTGCGGAGCTGCTGCAGAGGTGTTTCTGTTTCTACTGTCCTCGAACTTCAGAGCATGCACACAGAACATCTTGGTTGTGAATAAAAACCGACAGGCAGAGAGATGGGGAGAGCCCGGACCCCGAGGCTCCGTTCAGTCCCTGGACTAATCTGTATCCCAAGATAGAGCTGCTGGTGGCCTAAGCCAGGTCTTTGGGTTCTGGGATCCCCTGTAGGGGAAAGAGCAGAATTTCTCTATAGCCTCTAGAGGGTCAATAGTTTAACCTGTGAAATAAACTGACAGCAGATAGATGAACAGGAAGCCAGTTTCAGTTATGTCACATGCATGAGAGTCCCACAAAATATGATTCTCAACAAGAGGTCAGATGATCCAACCTACGGGAAGGAATGGGGACTTGGAACTTCCCGGGCGGCGGAGATGACACATCATGGGAAGGTCAGATTGGAATTTTGGAGCATCATTGGGTATGCAGATATCTTAGGTAACAAAATTTACCTTGGAGCTACTGTCAGAATAGGTGACAGTCTTCCAGTTTCTTGTCTAGTGACATTTGGAGACTGTCACCGACGGATGCGAAAACTCAGAGAAAGTCTCTCCCCGCACTTGCTGCTCCTCAGTTGCTCTCAGGGTGAAGTAAGCAACACACTAAAGCCACATATTTTGGGGTATCATTTTCAGAGCTCTCACATTTTCTCCACTCTGAAACTTTCCAGGAATTTTTGCACACTAAAAGCTGCATGGTGACTGTGGAGAAAAAACTCATCTGGTTAGCATCCGAGTGGCGAGGGCTAGGAGGCAGTCAGGGCAGTTTCAGTGGGGCTCATTCCCAGAGGTGGTGCTACAGGCGGGCTTCCGTCAAAGCAGGCCCCCGCATGGACAGATATTAGTAAGAGCACTGCTACGGAAATGCAGAAAAGGAAAAGTTAATAGAGTGGAACTCGAGTCTGGAAGGCAGCCAGCCAAAAGCTTTCTAGATGTGGCCGCATAGCATCTGAAGCTGCAGGGCCAAGCTGGCAGAACTTCCTGCTTTGCAGAGATTGTCCACACATAGGCTGTGGTGCGATTTCTCGGAAGCCAGCTTCATCTTGCAGGGTTTCAGGAAGGACAGGTTTAATCTCAGTAACTCCAAGTCAGAAAGACGGGAGAAAACTTGTAATTCTAGTTTAGAAAATTACAGTTAGACATAGGAGGAGAAAATCCTTTGGGCTCCTGTAACAATTTCAGGTAGATAGCAAACCCTCAAAAACAAGGAGCGAGTTTAGTACGGAGTACACGTTTTCCTCTGAAACAATCTTATTTTTTTCCCTAGGAAGTGGAGTTTGGTGGTGTACACCTGTCATCCAAGTGACTAAAGCAGGAGGATCACAAGTTTGAGACCAGTCTGGGCAACTTAGTGAGTCCTGTCTCAAAATGAAAAATAAAAGGTCTGGGGCTATATAGCTCTGTGGTACAGCACCCCCGAGTTAAATCTCCAGTATATAAACAACAAGAACAGCAATAAAACTTTCTCCTGTAATCACTAATATTTTTAGCAAAGATAATTACAGTATGATCAATTTGTTAACAAGATAGGTCTAATATCATTAAGCTTTGCTTGATTAGCTACATTGATGTACCAAGAGTACTGATTGACCACAGAGGCTGTTTTTAAACATGCTTTGTTCGAGTTTTTAAAAAGGAATCTGAGATTAGACTTTTAAAATTCTCTTAAGGCTTAGAAACCAAGCCAAGAACTTGCCATCAAATTTCTCTGATGGTGCTTGGGGATACTTATCTTATTGAAATATCATGGGGTTCCTGGGCCATTTGGAAAGTGAGATTTCTTACCACCTGCAGGGCAAACATGTGAGTCATAGTTCAAGGTTGTGGGCAGTTTTTCCAAGAGAGTTCTACAAGGTTAACCTTGATTCCTTAAAGCTGTCTGAAAACACAGCATTCTGCTCAAAGTCTTGCCAACATAACCAGTATTTCCAACTTGTCTTGTTACAACAATGGATAATTATTGAACTTATGCAAATAATTATATTGATATAAAAAGAATACTTATTGACAGTTTTCAGTTTCTGGAGGAAAGAGTAAATGTTTCAATTATGTTTATGAACATAAACCTCACCAATCTTCTTTAAGCTATAGATAGTTTAAAAGAAAACAAAAATACTTCCTTAAATTTGGAAAGTATAGAAAGAACCTGCAGGGCTGGAGCAGTGGCTCAGAAGTTGCTGGGCTTGCCTGGCATGTGCGAGTTTGCCAATTCGAACCCCAGCACCACGTACGCAGCAGAGACCAAGCAATGGAAGCCATATGAAAAACTAAATAAAATTGATCCTCTCTCTCTCTCACTGTTCCTCTCTCTTTAAAAGAAAAAGAAAAATAACCAGCAATATTTCAATTCAAGAAACTTGAAGGAACTGAAGACACCGCTCAGTGCTGGAGCACTTCCCTAGTATTCATGGGACCCTGGCTTCAATGCCTGTCACAGCCAACCAGAAGAAGGCACCCGAGTTGCAAGCGTTTATTTAATTCCTCGTATTAGAGTCTTATTTTGCTGGATGCTAGCTTAGCATTGTGATAAGTCCAGCTTCTCCATTAGGGTTTTGGAAGCTGTCACCTAATCCAATGGCACCATCTCAGGGCTATCAGAGACCTGTACCTGTCAATTTGTTCCACTCTTCCAGAGAAATTCTGGAAGACACAGCTCCTTAGGGTAATCTTTACTTGCCAAGAACTTTCAGAAAAAGCATCAGAATAAAGCATTTAACAATCTACAATGAGAGCTTGAGTGGCCATGGTTAAAGATCTTAAGAGAATCCAAGATGCAATTTAGAAATGTCCTTACTTCTGCCCCCATACCAAACACCCCGAATCCTAAACGACATGCTGAAAACATTAGACTATTCTTTATTGGAGAGTAAGTATATCTAACACTACATCTGCATGGCATTGAATTTAAAATCGTTCTTATCCCATACTTTGCCCGGGTGCACGTGCATGCTGGCTCATTTCCTGTTACAGAAATGGCCAGTCCTTGGTCAGCATGGGTTGCTCACTGACTCTGGAAAAAACTGCACCCAGCTTTGAGTTTAGCACTGTTCATCACAGTGTCTCCATTTCTCTTTCCTGTGACACCAAGCAGCCCTTTAAGATTAAGGGAATGGCTTATTTTATAAATTTAGTGGAGAGGAATCTCTTCAACATATTAAATCTGCATTTCCTTCATTGTCTCCTCTGTACTACAGAACAATTGCTCTCTATCCTTCTCCTTTAGGATAAAAGAGATGCATTTCTTCATGCAATTTAGGCATTTAAAAATACTGCAAATTGAAAATTTGTAGGTATATAAGTTTACGAGATCCCAAGTGATGTTATTTTCATGAATACAGTGTGGAATGATTAAATCAGGCTAGCTAACCTATTCATCACCTCCAACACTCATCATTTTCTGGGGAGAGAACATGTGAAATTTACTCTCTTAGCAATTTTTAACTGTACACTACTCTATCATTAACTATATTCCCCGTGCTGAGCAAAGGAATGCAAAAAAAAATAATATTATTCTCGCTGTCTGAGATTCTGTACGCTTTGATCATCACCTCCCCTTCCTCCACCTTCAAGCCCCCGCAGCCACTGTCCCACTCTCCATCAGGTTTCTGATTCCTCCAGAGGAGGATTCCACTTGGCACTTACCTTCAATGCCTGACTCAGGTCACCAGCCTGTGTGGTGGCATCTTCTGTCTCTGTTCTTTTCCACCCATTCATAACTCCTTGAGGAGCCAGGTATGGTGGTCCACGCCTGTGACCTCAGCTACCTGGGGAGGGAGACTGAGGCAGGAGGATCTCAAGTTGGAGGCCAGGTGGTGTAGTGCTTGTCTAGCCTGCTTGAAGGCTCTGGGTTCAGTCCCCAGTATTGTAAAACTCAAACCAGAACAAAACAAATCAACAATAACTTATTGCTCCAGGCACACAGCCTGTGTGGTGGTCTTTGGGTGAGTGAGTGGAAAGCTGGTCCAAGAGCGGCTGGGGAAGCCTGCTGCTGGAGGGGACTCAGCCCGAGGACGCAGCCTGTCAGTCGCAATGGATGCTGTGCTCATTTTCTGTTCAGAAACACTTCTGTCCGAGGAGCTAGTGTTCTCCCACTTGCCTCGGGAGCAGGAAGTCACTCTCTCCCCTATTAACGCATACACTCTTTTGTGTGGGACGATCAATCGTGTAGTGGAGAACTTACCTGTATTTTAAGGTTTACTACGATTGTTTTGGCTTTTAAAGTCTTTCCCTTCCTGAAGTCTTATATATAATAAAAAATTTTTGAGGAATCTAAAAACGCTGATCAAAGCCTTGGAGATGGGATGATGATATTGGGTTTCCTTGTTAGTTTTGGATGCAAATTCTCATGACTGAGCTGTCGCTCGCACGCATGCAACGTAGTCACAGCTCTGCAGTGATGTTGCTCATGCACTGGGCTGGGGTTGAGCGTGATTGGGCCCCCATGCTCTGACACCTGTGTACTGTCTCTCAAGCACTCAGCCAAGAGGCATGAGCACCCTTGTTCTAGACTGAATGAGCCCGATACCCGATACCCACAGCAGAGGCGAGATGCAGCTGAGAAGAGTTTGTGCACTGACCCACAGGCAGCAGAATTCTAATGGGAAACGTGAATAGTTTAAATGACATTGCTTGTGATTGTCACCCAATGGCATGGCAAGACAGAGTAGACCATGTTTGCAACTTCTTCATTCTTGGTCTTTTTCATGGCTGAACAAACATGCTTTCTTGATGATAGTGATTAAAACCCAAAATACGATGGCTTGCGGCTGAGGGCTGAGATGATTATGGGTGATAAAGCCCATTGTTTTGTGTGAAAAGCTTCTCTCTGCCAAGAAGAGTGATCCTAGCAAAAAACATGTGTTCTGCGATTTCCCTGTAGTTTACTTGCTAACTGTGCTTTTAAGAATGGGGCAACAGGCTGGAGCCGTGGGTCAGCGGTTGGAGCACTTGCCTGGCGTACGTGAGGACAGGGTTTGAAACCCAGCACCACATACACCACAATGTGTCAGAGAAAGAAGTCTACATGAAACAATAAATAAAATTGAGTCTTTCTCTCTCTCTCTTAAAAAAAATAAAAAGAGTGGGGCAGCATCTGTTTGCATTCTGAGGTGCAAGCTGGGCGTGTGTGTCGGGATGAAGCAGGTTCAGGTCGTGGACTTAACCTTGCTGAAAGGGTGCGTCCCTGTGGCTGGCCTGAGGTGGCCGTGGAGTGCTGGCCTTGTTTCCTGGTGGAGCATGCAGGACCGCTCCCCACTGTCCCCACCTCTCACCAGGGCCTCAGCGTGGCGTCTGCACGTGCACACACGCAAGATCGGGAACAGTGGGTTGTGTCTCGAGCAGCCACTGTGAGAAGATAGGGTGACCAAGACAAGGTGCGGTCATGCTGTTGCAATACCAAGGAAACCTCAGGTTCTGAAAGCAGAAGGTGCAGCCCAGGCGTTCACCAGAACTCTCTCCCTGCTCCAGCAAGAGCAAGGACTGTAGAGGGAAGAGAGCCAGTCTTGGTCACCATTCATTCATTTACTCTCTCAGCAAACATTCTTTGGGCACCCGTTCCATCAGTATCAGCTATGATTCTGAGCTGGAATTCCAAGTCAAAGAAGCGAACGACTTGAGCCTATTTAGAAAAGTTTTGTCTGTTGATGTGTTTCCAGTTCTAGCTGCTTGGAAACAGCAAGACCGATACCCCAAAGGGCTTCTTTGCGTTAGTTTAGGGTTGGGGATCTCTTGGTACGGGTGCTTTGAATCCACGTCCTGACCCGTTTTCTTTTAATGGTGTGCTATGGCTTTTTCTTTTCTTTACTAGGCAAGAGAGCCTTTGTTTATTTTAGTGGGTGGTTTGCCCACGGCCATTCCTCACTGTGTGCTTAAATGAATCCCAGCAGAACGAGGGTCTGAGCTGCTCTTTCTTTCTCTTTCTGTGGTTGATCTTTATTAGTCCCTAAGCTTGTGTCATTCATTTTAAAGTCATTAGTTAAAATAAAAGCAGAAACATTTGGGTTTGAAAGCACACAGAATCATTTCATGTGAATTTTCAACAAACTCTTCTGTTGGCTGAAACAAAGCAGACCTCAAGTCCCCACCAAGACCTGACTGTGACAGCTGTTTCCGTTCCTCTGGAGCCAGAAAGAAGGAGTGGAACAGAGCGATTCCTCAGGCTGAGCCTCTCCACAGGCCACTCCCCCTCACTGTCCCCACAAGTTCTCCTCTCAGGGCAGCGCCTTGCAGAACCCGGGCACTGCGGACTTGGAACTGACTTGTATGGGCTCAGCTCCCGTGGTGGTCTCACCTGCGAAGCCCGTGGTCCCAGTGGACCTCACACCTGAAACAAGGATGACTGTGCTGATTGTCACTGTCCCTCTAGGACAGCTGTGCCCACAGGAGCAATGTCACCCCAAAACACACCAGGATCCACAATCCTGCTGCCCAACCTTGATGCCAGGAGCAGGGTCACGTTCATGGCCTTCACAGAGACTCAGATGACATCGGAGTGTGCCTTTGACAGAGAAAGGAGAGTTGGGACCTACCTGGCCTTAGGCCCACAAGTCACGGTGAAGAGCGGGGTTGGTCTGTGCTCCTAATCCATGGTCCCTGGTTGGCCCTGACCTCAGCCTGTGGAAATCTTTCCCTGGGGCCACCCAAGCACCACAGGGCAGCTGTGAACATGCACTGTGTGGCTGATTGCCCTCTCTGTCCACAGAACCCTCACCGTCCTGCTCTAACCAACACCATCTTCCCATCTATGAGCCGTCCCTCGCTGGTGTCACCAGTGCAGCTGCCCTCTGCAGGGCCGCGTGACTCAGCAAAGCGTCCTCCTCCTCCGAGTCTCCACTGCACATGGGTGCTGACCAGGTCACTGCCAGGTTCACCTGCAGTGAGAAGATGCCCAGGATGGCCTTAACTGCCCAGTCACCCTTTTCACAGACAGCCCGAGTGATGGCCTCAGTGTTGCCACCCCCGAGGTACTCTCTGTTGCTGTTTATCTCCTGAGCTTCTCGCCGGCTGCGCTAGGCATAATGAAAAGTGGAGTGATTGATCAGCAGCAGCAGCAGCACGAGCCGCGAGGGGGGCACTTATATCTCTCAGACTAGTGTTTTGTAAAGCACTTTTAGCAACAGCATTCTTTTCTCCTTCACAAGAACCTTGCTGTGAACAGTTGCTGAGAGCTGCTCCTTTGGCAGGAGGGCCGTTCTCCACCACCTCTGTCTCCTAGAGGGACCCTCCAACTCCATAGGACGTGGGACGAGAAACCCATGGACATGAGCCAACCTCCACATTTACGTAGGGGAAACTGAAGTTCAGAAAGGGTAGGTGAGTGACCCGATGTTGGAGAAACCAGCCTGCACCACGTGCCCCCTTCATTCATTACTTGATTGCTAATGGCCACAAAAATGTGTTCCTACTTGGCCCCGTTACAGAGCAGCGCAGTGTGGCTGATCCTGCAGACCCGAAGGCCCAGCCCACATTAGGGAGACGAGCTCTGCTTGGCCCTCACCCTCTGCTCAAGCCTTGCACACGGTGTATTCAGCCAGTGTGTTCCTGGGTCCTACCAGATGTTGCTGCGCTTTCTGTAGAAACTTCTGGGTGGTCTTCAGGGCCCCAAGTGGAGCACTGTGCTCCTGTCCTGTCAGTCTGGGAGTCTCCCATAGTTACAGAGCTCAGCTGCCTGCCCAGGTGCCACCTGAAGCCTGGCAGCTGTTGGCACAATCAGAACCCTGCTGGGTTCCTACGCCAGTGCAGCCAGCCTGTTTGGTGGCATTAAAAGATGTAAATCGCTTCCTCCCCCACATCTTCTCCCAGACTGTCACCACTGGTATTTGCTTTATTCTGCCTGGGCGCCAGGCCCTGTGTGCGTCTGTGGGCACTTGGGACCTTTCTCTTGCGTCAGCGTCCTGGCTGCAAAGCTGTTTCCGATTGTAAGCTCCTGGAGGGTTGAGTCTGGTGTCCCGTTGACTGCACAGCATCCAATGCAGAGCCACATGGGCATGGGTGTTGGGAGGATGCTTTCTGGGGAGCGTGATGATTGCCCTCTACTGCATGAGTTTAATCAACTCGAGGAGGGCTGAGCATTTTACCCACGGAGTGACATCGGAGCGCAGAGGAGCACCAGGCTGGAACTAAAGTGACCTTGGAATTCAGCGTCACTCTCTCTCCGGTATCTTTCTACCTCTTACTTGTGTCACAAGTTTTGAATGGTACGTGTGCATACCCACACTCTCGTTTTCATGTGAAGTTCAAATTTAGCTGTGTGTCTTGGATTTTCTTTATGAAGCCTGGCACTCCTACTCCATTTCTTGGTGCCTCCCTACCTTTTACCCCACTCTCACTGCCTGGTTACAGACTCCCAACTGTCCCATCTCCCTTCTGGCAGTTTCTCTGGCTCAGAATGGTCTCCAACCAGTCTCCACAACAGCTTTGCTCCCCAAAAGCTGTACTGCTAATTTCTGGTTCAACAGTGCGTCTTTGGCTTCAGAGACTGAAAGCCGCGGTGGATTCCCTGTTGCTTCTCTGCAGCCCCCTTCCCTGGTCCCCTGGCACCTGGCTGCCTCTCTGGTGCACGTGGGGTCCTGGGGTCCCTCCTGTCCGTGCTGGGAGCTCTGTCAGGAGCGGCCTCTGCTCTCTGAAGCCCAGGAACGTAAAGCGTCTGAAGCCACACGATGAGTTAGTTGGTGACCTGCGCTGCACAGAGCCGCACAGCACTGAACTCCAGTCAAGACCTCGCCCACACCATGTGGGGCGCCTGGATCTCCCATGATGACTCGCGTGTGCCCTTCCCTGTTAGCAGCCATAGAAACATGTGCCTCTTCTTGCTTCTTCCCCTGGAAAGTGCTCACAGCTACCTGATTCTGGTAAGAAAACCCGGCATCTAAGGACAGGCTGGTGCCCTCGCTCTGCCTGCTGGGTCCCGGCTGTTTGTCTACTGTCCCGAGGAAACCTGCCTCCTCTTTCCCGGGCAGACCTCACCTTCACACATGCCTCCCATAGCAAGAGAGGACACCTTGTCCTGCCCATCTGTTCAACAACATAGGCACAGCCTCGTCTCTGTTCAAATGACAGCGAAACCAGAATTATTGAAACTGACTTTTAAAAAATTGCTTCAAATTTAGAAATAATGAGACACTTTTTCATAAGCCATTATAGCTTTGCAGGTAAGTCACCAGTCCAACAAATTATTTGGCCATTCCTGCTTACAAAAGTTTTAGAGCCTAATATGTGCGGAGAGTAAGGCGAGGTTTCCAGCCTGAGAGAGCACCCTGAATGGTAACTGATTGCCTGGGATGTTCTCCCTGAAGACTCAGAGGCAGGCTGAGCTGCGGGGAACCACAGTCCCTGTGGGCACCAGCAGCCTGCAGCTGCTTGTCTGAGGGCACAGGTGCTCCCAGAAGGAACAAACAAACCAAAATAAGGCCGCATCTACCTTGGGATGGAAAGCCTGTGCCTCCCTGCCCTTGTCGAGGCTGCCTGTGGGTTCTCAGTGCCGCTCCTCCTCGCTCCCTGCCTCAGCCCCTCCCCATATGCATGGCTCTCTGCGAACACCCAGAACGAAGCTCTGGTCATCACAGTCTTCTTCCTCTTCTTTTCTTTCTTCTTTCAGTACCGGGGATTGAACTCAGAGATGCTCCACCATTGAGTTATACCCCCAGTCCATTTTATTTTATTTTTTAAAATTCTGAGCTAGGGTCTCAATAAATTGCCCAGGCTGACCTTGAATTAGTGATTCCCCTGCCTCAGTTTCCAGAGTACCTGGAATGACAGTCATGTGTCACCACCCCCAGATGGACTTGTAAATTCTGAGGAGCAGAACAGTACAAAGCTGGTGATATCTTAGCACGATGTCTAGTGTAGTCATTAGCAGAGCCAGTGACGTCTCAGTGTGATGTCCAGCATAGTCATCAGCAATGCTGGTTGCATCTCAGTATGACGTCCAGTGCAGTCATCAGCAAAACTGTTGACATCTTAGGGTGGTGTCCAGTGCAGTCATCAGCAAAGCTGGTGAGGTCTTAGCGTGGTGTCCAGTGCAGTCATCAGCAAAGCTGGTGCGGTCTCAGCATGGTGTCCAGTGCAGTCATCAGCAAAGCTGGTGAGGTCTTAGCATGGTGTCCAGTGCAGTCATCAGCAAAGCTGGTGACATCTCAGCATGGTGTCCATTGCAGTCATCAGCAAAGGCAGTGACATCTCAGTGCAGTGTCCAGTGTAGTCACCAGCAATAGAGATTAGTTCCAGATTTTTTGTTCCTTTTGTCCTCCTCTTGCTCTCACCTCTCTGTTTTGTTTCACTAGTGCACATCTATCCTCCCCATTCCTCCTCCCCCACTTTATAAATACTGGGAGGGCTGATCTATTGGAGTCTGGCTGCTATAGCAGGGGTGAGCATGCCTGTTGACTTGGCCTAGCTGACCATAACCATCAAGGTCTGAAACTGAAAGAATGAGCAGTTGCTGGAATTTTAGCTGCCAGACAAGGGTGCCAGGGGAGAAGGGAAGGATCTTTTGGAAAGAGAAGCATATTCCTGCAGTTGCCAACTGGCACGGGTAGAAAGCCACCTGGCTGCTGGAACCTGACAGTGAGTCAGAAAACTTGATCTCACCCATGACAAAATGGGAAGGGTCCCCCCACCCTGTCAACAGTTTGGGCCCCACTGTGTTGAGCTCCTTGGCAGCATTTGCTGTGGATTAGGACCCATCGGCCAGAGTGGAGTGGCGCGCCTTGGTACTGGAGGGACTAAAACTGCAGTTGACAGGAGGTGGCCAGACCGCTGCAGGCTGAGGAAGACGCTGGTGAGCAGTCAGGTGAGCTGGCTACAAGCAAACTTCACGTGCACCTGTCCTTTCGTCAAGCTCTCAGTCTGCTGTCATTTAGGGAACTGGATCCATTTGATCTCCATGATGGGTGAATCTGGATTGATTGCTGATGATCCACTACTCAGCCTCTGGCAGCGGAAGTCAAGGTATCTTCTCACTCATTTATAATGCCCAAGAGCCCCGTGACTGTGTTCTGTGGGAGAGAGATTCACGCCTTCTCATATTTGATCAGAAGCTTCCTTGAGCTTCATTACATCTGAAGCAGGCTCTGGGACATTGAGTAAGAATTTGTCTCTGCCCCTGTGACAAATGGCTTGGTGGGTGAGACACAGGCATAGTTATGGTCCAGGGTGTTGACTGCAGGAATACAGGTAAGCACGGCACGCGCACTGCACCTGAGTGTCCCAGGTGCACCTGACCTTTCGCTTGTGCAACCACCCTTGCAAGTAGCTGGGAGGATGAGCACAGGCCGAGCGCCATGAGCCTGCCACTCTCTAGACCTTCCCTAGGAGGCAGAATAAGGAAGCCAGAGGAGAGGATTATGGCACAAGTGACAGCCCTGGAATCGTGATGTCAACCATCTGTTTCTTCCCTGTGGCATCACCTCCAGCATCCAGTCTCAGCGTTTGTTGGCCTCTTTATTAACAGGGCTTCAATGTTTGCACAGTGGAATTCAATGTCATGATGTCACAGAGCCCTGGGGGACTAGATAGCCGATAGCCCACTGCTGACCACCAGCACACATGGCCCACTGAGGGCACACGCAGACCCTCACTGGATACATCCAGCATCCAGCTCAAGCCTAGGTTTTGATCTAGACCAGCTGTTCTCTAAACTTCATCTCAGGCCTCCTTTACACTCAAAAAACACTGAGAACTCCAAGGATTTCCAATTTATTGAGGTTTTGCCTACTGTAAATTATTGTATTAGAAGTTAGAATTTAGAAGGCTGGAGAGATGGTTCAGTGGTTATGCCCAGCATACGCAAGTACATGGGTTCAAACCCCAGCACCCACATACACAACTAAGTGTCAGAGCAACGAAAGTCATGTGAAAAACTCAATAAAAATTCATTCTCTCTGTCTCTCTCTCTCACTGTCCTTCTCTCTTAAAAATAAAAGTTAGAATTTAGAAATGTTTAAATATAGGATTATGCAAGCACTGCTCCTATCACTGTCAGAGCAAGGAAGCTGTCACATGTCAGGAAGAGTCTGGAAATTCCACTGCATGCTCATTACAGAACGAGAGTAAGACAGGCAGGTAGCAAAGTAGCTCCATTAGGAAAATGGCTTTTCTCTTCGTGAGCCATTCAGAAGTGTCTTGCAGAGTCTCCTGGAGCTACCCCTGATGTAGGTGGGCTAATCTCCCACACTGGGGCCCACTCCAGCAGCACGGGGGCTGGACATGGTCCAGCTATTTTCCAGGCATATGTCAGGGGTCCCTGCGCCTTCTGTCTGCCTTGACCATTCAGCACCCATCCATCTCTGCATATTTAGTCTGTCACATTTTGTGTTCACTTGGCATCTTTGACTCTGTTATCATATGCGACTATGGTTTGGTTTCTCCAGTGTTGATCCTTGGCCTCATGGACGAAGTTCTATTAATGACTTTCTTGAGATATAATTTACATATCATAAAATCTACCCTGTGCTATTAGTCTAGTCATGGAGTTGTGTAACTGTCAGCATTGTCTGTATTTAAAACAGGTCATTGTCCCCTAAATGCCCCGTACTCATCAGCGGCAGCTTCCTCCTCCTCCTCTGCTCCATGGCCACCTGTGGACATGGACCACTCACGTACATGGACTCACACGGACTGTGCTCTTCCACGCTGGCTCCTTCCGCTGGGCGCAGTGCTTCCAGCTGGCCTTGGCGGCAGCACATTGCTCCTCCATGTGAGTAAACCGCGTGCACCATGTGCCACATGCTGCAGTCATCAGCTGATGGACGTAGGGATCGCGGCACCTTCGGGCCCGGGCCGTTATGAGCGATACCGTTGGGAACGTTTTGTGTACATTTCCGTGTGGACGAATGCTTCCGTTTTTCTTCAGTACATATGAATAGAAGCAGAATTACTGGATATGGTGACTCCAAGCTTAGTATCTAAAGATCTGTCAAAATGTATTCCAAAGTTCTTGAACAGTTCATACTCCCACTGCCAGGAAGTTCCAAGTTTTCCAAATCCTGTAGTTGTCTGAGACTGTAGCTATCCCAGCAGATGTGGAGTGACAGCTACTGTGATTTTGATTTGCACTTGCCTGATGACAAAAGACATTGACCATGTGTTTATTGGCCATTTATACACCCATGTGCTAAAATATCTGTACAGATCCTTTACCTTTAAAAGAAACATACTCCCTGGACATAAATAACCTATCAGATACCCACTTGGCACATGCTGCTCTCGTTCTGTGAACTGCCTGTTCATCTTGATGCTGTCCTTTGAGTCACAAGTGTCTTGAATGTTTTATCAAGTCCCACTCATCTTTTTTTTTTCATTCATTGCCTGTGTTTTCGGTGTCAGGCCTAAGCAGCCAGTGCCTACCCATAAACCCTCACGTGCCCCTCTAACAGTTTAACGGTTGTAGTCCTTGCATGGAGGTCCATCTTAATTCTGCGGTGTTTTTCTCGTGCTGTGGCCTGTGGAAGTGCTGTCCAGCATTGTTCAGCAGCGTGTGGGTCTCCAGGGTTCCTGGCACCACTCGTTGAAAGACTCTGCTTTGTCCCCTTCTTAGGTAGATCTGCAAACTTCCCCTTCTGCTCTGTCACTCGGGAGCCCTTGGGATGTCTGCTTGCCCGGTCTTGGGTGAGAGGACGTAGGCAGCCTCTTGGCTGAGGTGCGTTGAGGTCTCTCTGTGGCAGTAGCGTCCTGGAAACACCAGGCGCAGAGGTCACCTGCCCTTTGGAGTCTGAGGAAGCACAGCCCTGTCCACACTCAGCTGGCTCAGCTGTTGTGGAGCTTGCGGAATAAGGACGGAACACGAGTTTCAGTGCTGATCCCTGCACCCTTTCAACAGCAGTTGGTAAGTGACAGTTTTCATGAAGGAAGAAGCAACGCCACAATGTGTAGCAGA
>PVKS010000999.1:5972-58910 GCA_004027875.1 Aplodontia rufa
CCCCCCCCCCCACATACTCACACACGCACACTTCCTGATTGCTGAGCATCCCGAGTCGTCGAGGATCCATTGTCAGAAAAGGCTTGTGCCAGTCAAAGGAATGTGCCTTCACCTTCGGAGGAGGGTGCTTTTCACAGTCTTGTTGCAGGATGTACTTGTTTGTGTCTGTTTTTGATTGTCTCCAGATTGTCCCAGTGTTCAAGCCTCATTATCATGGTGTTTCCCTTGTATGCATCTCCAGCGGGACCCCCAGCAACACCTGCGTGATGCTTTTTCCTCAGTTAATTAGATACATATAGTACGGTGGGATTTCACACTATTTGTTATGATGTTTAATATCTGTATGGTCAAGGCATAGTAAAAAGAATAAGGTGATGTTTTGGGAAAAGCTATTTTTTTTTCCCAGAAGATGGTCAGGCTGGTGGTATTGTTCTGGGAATGGCAACTAGCACATGCTTTGTTGACAACATTGTGTGCTTAGGAAAGGAAAGCCACTGTTGCTGGGATGTGTGGTGTAGGTGCTGAAGGCGATGATGTACCGGAATGGGGCTGTTCGAGAGTGGTGTGCTGCAGCGATTGTCAGTACTGGCTGGTAGCTTAGTAAATTGTATCACTGCTGTGCACATGTATTTGGGTAGACTATCTTTAGTATAATTTTGTTTAAAATGTTCACTCATGAGTTTTAGTGATCCTGGAAATGTTTCCTTCCATGGTTCCTAACCTTCCTTTGGGATGGTGGAAGCCTTTAGGGCTCTTTTCTCAGTGATATAGACACACAACTTTGTGTGCAACTGTAGTCATCTTGAAGTTGTTCTGGGTCCTCAGATTAAGATGCAGTCTGTGCAAAAGTGAAAGGAACTTGAGTTTTGTGTTTTGTTTTTCTTATAAGGATTAGTTACTTTGGCCCTGAGCAATAGACAGCAAACAAGCATATGTACGTAACCTTGTGTTTTGATCTTTGGTTACAGTGAGTTAGGTATTTGTAAGATATCATGTCCTTGTCTTTGCATAAAAGGATATGTATGTGAGTCTTTCAGAAAAAAGTTAAAACTAGAGTAAAAATAATTTGTTTAAATGGGCAGTTGATGTAGTATGTTTCTGGTGTCATAGCGTAGCATATAAAACAGTGAAGTCTGTTTTAGAATGCCTGTATGGATTCTTTTTTTTTAAGGGACACAGAGAGGGAGAGAGTAAGAGAGAGAAAGAGAATCAGTTTTATTTTTTCATCAGGTTTTTGCTTCTCTGATACTTAGTTGTGTATGTGGTGCTGGGGTTTCGAACCCAGGTCCTTGTGCATGCCAGGCAAGTGCTCCACCGGCAGAGCCACTGCTTCAGGCCCTTCTGCATGGATTGTTTATGTGTTGGCTAAAGTGGATCTGATCTCTTAAAAGAAGGCTTGTCAATCCCGTAATAAAGCACCTGCTCCATGATAAGGATTTTTCTTCAACTTTGTTAAATATGATTTTGTATCTTTATTAAAGTAGTGTCATCTGAATCATCCATTTTAAATTTTTTTTTAAGAGAGAGAGAGAAAGAGAATCAATTTAATATTGAGTGTTGCATGTGGCTTTCATTGCTCTGACACTTTGTTGTATATGTAGTGCTGGGGTTTGAACCCACCTCCTTACACATGCCAGGCAAGTTCTGTAACTATGGAGCTACTGCTCCAGCCCCTCAAATTTGTATTTAATTGAAGAATTTTAATTACAGTTAAGGAATTTGATCTCCATGTTTAGAGTCTAGATGTAAGGATTAACTTTGCACCATTCTGTCAATAAGCAGATAATAAATACCAGTTATTTTGCTTCAATTACTCTGCACTCAGCTTTTGTCTTTTAATCATGTTTCAATCAAGAGACATTCCAAGTTTTGATAGTGTTGTGATGGGCAGTGACATTAAATAAGTACAGTCCTCAGCTCTCTAAGACTTTATAATTTTGACAGTATTTTCATTTTAAGGAATCATTTTAGTCCTTTTCTTTTTGCATCTTTTGAGGTTCTGAGAGGCTAGGGAATTTATGGTATTAACTTGCACTTGGATAGGAAAGGGAATCTTGGAATCTGTGTGGAACCCATTTCACATACCTGAAGAATAGCTTATTTATTCTATAATTATGAAGTATAGCCTATGAAATTTGAAAGCATGCTGAGGTTGCACATATTGCAGTTTTATTTCCTAATATACATACTTAAAGTGGCTTATATTACAGGTTACGTTTTTTTGTTCATGTTACACCTGAAGTTTTACCATCAGAAATTATTTGCCTATCCTATGCCCAAACCATTTCTTTTCTTTTTCTTTTTTTTTTTAAAGAGAGAAACAATTTTATTTTTTCACAGGGCCTTCATTGCTCCAGCACTTAGTTGTGTACGTGGTGCTGGGGTTTAAACCCGGGTCCTCGTGCTTGCCAAGCAAGCGCCGAAACCGCTGAGCCACCGCTCCAGCCCCTGCCCAAACCATTTCAAAGTTGCAAATATATTACTTTTCTTCATCAACATCAACATTAAGAGGCAGAACATTCAAATCTCAGTGGACATGTAGTTCCTTGGTTTAGTTTTGCAGACCTTCTTCTAACCAGTCTGTCACCTAGTTAAACACGCACACGCTGTAACGCAGCTGACCATATAACACGTGTGGCTGAGAGAACAGTATTCTCTCACTGCCAGCTTCAGGGCTTGGAAGCTGGAAAACAATTGCATAGCAGTGAGACACTTAGGGAGTAGTGGTGCCAGCAGCTCACCCTCATTAATACAAGCAGCTTGCTTCAGTTTCTCCAACACTCCTCTTCAGACACCCTTCCCTTAGGAGGTTTCAGACCAGCAGCTCCTGCTCAGGGAAAACAGCACCTACTCTCTGCGACTGTGGTCTCGAGATCTGATTTGTGACTCCCAGAGCTGTTTCCATTTCTGCTCTAAGTATGGGAAGTACTCTTGTAGTATGGTAAGAAAATACTTTTCAAGTCTTCAGGGGGAAAAAAAAAAGTTGATTAGTAATGCTTCTGTTGTGATTTTCTTTTTGAATGGCTGAAGCCTGTCAAAGCCTGTCATATTATAAACTATAATATGAACTGTTAAAAAAAGTCATACTTTTCTGAAAGGTTAAGATAATTTTACCAAAAAATGTGAATATACTCTTGAGTTTCATTTCCCTTGTTCTAAAAAGTCAGTTGAGACATACTCCCAACCAAAAAAAAAAAAAAAAAAAAAAGTGGATTGTCTTGTGTTTTGAATCATTGTCCTTGGGAACTAGTTATTCTGAAGTAGGTAACTGCATCTCCTCATTGTTAACTTGTGGATCTTATACTGCTGTCTTAGGTAGCTATTGTCATCATTTTAAATGGTTATCACTTGAGTTAGCTTTGATAGAGGTGAAATGGTGTTATGATTAGTGACTTTAGCTAAAGGGAAATGGTTCTTTGGAGCCAGATAAAACTAGCCTTAAATTCTGCCTACACCATTTATAGGCTTTATGACAGTGAACAAGTCACCTTGACTTTTCTGGCCTCAGTTTCTTCATCAGCAGAATGAAATTTGTGATGAGGACTTGAGATAATGTATGCAATCTCCTAGTACAGTTCCTGGATTATGATTATATTAGGAACTCAATAAATAATAGAATATAGACATATCAGAGTGAAACTACAGAGCATCTTGAATCAAGACAAGATTTAGAGGTCTGGGGCTGTGGGTTGGCATTCTTTCATTTGTGCAGATTTGGGATGAAAAAATTGCAGATATTGGACTTGGAGCATACCTAAATCTTCCAGGTATAATATGCTTATTGGAACTTCGATTTCTTACTCTGTGGATGGTTGAATTTGGTAGCTACAAATTCTACAGTGTTCACAGGCTGTGCATATTTAAAGCCTCTTCAGAGCTTTTGTGGTGAAAGGGGTGTTTTAGGACATCAACGTATCTCAGTGAGTTCTGTGTCCCGAGTTGAATCACATGCAAAGCCTCCTGTAAATTTTCATGGTTGATGAAAGGCATGAAGTGCTTGATAGAATCAGTGAAGACATCAGTTGCTTATTTTAGTTAATCTGTTTATGTAGCAGTTATGTTTATTAAAAATACTTATGAACATTTGCTTTATAGAATTCCTATTGCTCTTTTGAGGTTTTTGTTGTTGTTGTTGTATTGTTTAAGAGAGAGGGACAGAGAGAGAAAGAATCAATTTTATTTAGTTTTTTATGTGGCTTTCGTTGCTTCCGACACTTGGTTGTGTATGTGGTGCTGGGGTTCTAACCCACATCCTCGCGCATGCCAGGCAAGTGCTATAACTGCAGAGCCACTGCTCCAGCCCTTCTTTTGAGGTTTCGATCATAAACTGTTATTACGGCTATAGGTTTGAGTGCTTTGTTCATTTTTGCATAGATGGGGGAAGGAAAGAAAGGTAAGGTCCCTTTGCCTGTCAAATTTTATTGACTGTGCTTTAGGCCTATAGATTATATGTGTAGCCACTTTTTTAAACCTAAAGACAGTTTTAGGTAATAAGACATTACCTTTTTCCTTTTTTAAAATATAATTTAAAAACTAATTACAATGAAAGTGTATTTAATTAAAACCATGTACATAGTTTTATTTAATGCATACAACTTTTAAAATAGAATTTCTTTGGTTTTTATGGAATTAAAACCTGTCATTTTTACAGCAATGTGATAACAAGCCCCATAAGAGTTACCTAGAGACTTTTTAGATAAGATAGACACACCAGAAATGCCTTAGGATTTATCTCAAGGGAATCTGCTAATCCTTATTTTCTTTTATTATACCTATCTACCTAGGGGCTTGCCTATCGGTAGAATTAGTTGCTAGTATTGGATTACTGATAAAGCAAGATTGGTAAACAGTGGTCTTTGACTTGCCTTAGATTTTGCAGTACACTTGAAAACTTAATCTTGGCCAGAATATATAATATTAACACACTAGCACTGTGCCGGCCCAGAATGACTAAACAAACAAAATTAAGATGATTGAATTACATCTTTTATCCTTGGTTATAAAACATTTTTGCTTAATAAACTTTTTCTTTGGGGGATGCTTTTTTTCCCCAAACTTGAGATGGTTAGTTGCTTTGTCAGTTTTTTTGATAAACCAATGAGTATGTGACAAGAACAGATTTTTTTGATGAGAAGAAATAGGAGAGAATGGCTTCTAGGCTAATTTTTTGGTCTTTGCTATGCATGTGGCATCAGAGTGCTAAACAAGGACATACATTGCCTCTGAGGATTCCTTTTGTCTTTAATATTAGTACAGAATATAGCATTCATACTTTTCAGCTTTGGAATTCATATTCCTTTTTGGGGATTCAGTGGAATATAACTTTTTACTTATACTATGTGACCTACAAAATGAGATTTATAATCAGGCCCTTGTGAATGTTTTTCACCCTTTTGAATGTGTCATTTTAATGTAGTATCAGTGGCCTGTGAACATTGAAACACATGGTAACTTTGGCTTTCATTTTGTTTTTGCTGGAGGGGAGTGTTTATGATCTTGTTTGTGTGGATAAATCTATATGTTTGCTTTGCAAAAATGACTAGACTGACCAGGGACTTTTTTGTATTAATATATATTTGAGCTGGAATTTGAAATTCCTTTCCTGAAACTTCCTAATTGTAGGGCATCCCACATTTTTCTTTGTTGTTTTGTTTGTGGTGCTCAGGATTGAGCCCAGGGCATTATGCATGATAGGTAACATTTTACCAACGAGCTCCATCCCTAATCCCTCCTCCCCTATTTTTCCTTTTTTGTATAAAAAGTCATATAAATTAAAATTAACTCAGTAAAAGTTTGGAGACAACTTAAATATCTATTAGTATAGAATTAGTTAAATTAGCATATATTCTAATAGGATGAACATTGATTGCATAGCTGCAAAAAAGAATGAGGAGACTGTATATTGCTATGGAAGAATCTCTAAGACATAGTATTCATGAAAAAAAAGGGCACAGAACAGTATAGAGTATGCCACTGTTTGTATTATGGGAGAGTGAATATGTTGGAGGATTTTCCTGTATATTATAAAATAACTCTAAGAAACTCATTAATTTTGGGGCTGGAACAGTGGCTCAGTGTTTGGATCACTTACATGGCATGCGTGAGGACCAGGGTTCAAACCCCAGCACCATGTATACAACTAAGTGTTGGAGAAACAAAGACCAAATTTAAAAATAAATAAAATTGATTCTTCCTCCCCCCTCCTCTCTCTTTAAACAAAAAGAAATTTTTTAAGAAAACTAGTAATATCAGCTTCTGTTCCTAGTTAAATTGGGCAATGAGGAACCTGGGTTGGAGAGATGCTTTACTGTATATATATATGTATTTTTTAAAGTAAAATTTTAGTCACAGTATATACAGAAAAATAGGGGGATCATAAATGTACAGTATAGTGAATTTTCTCTGTGTAATCAGCACCTAGAATAAGAAATAGATTTTTTTTTTTTTTGAGATCTCACAGTGTTGTCCAGGCTAGCTTCCAGCTTTTGGACTCAGTCCTCCCCCATGGCTGGGACTACAGGCATGCCCCACTCAGCCCAGCTAAGAAACAGATTGTTATAGTTCCACACCCTCTCTTGTCCTTTACTAGTTACTGTTCTTCTGAAAGTTTTCGTATTCTGAGTTGCATGATGTAGTAGTTTCACCTGGTTTTGGAATATATATATGTGTGTATGTATATATATATACACATATATATATATATATATATTTTTTTTTTTTGTGCTAGGGGCCCAGCTAAGCTTGTGGTGTACCCCTGAGTATATCCCCAGCCTCTTTTGGCACTTCATATAAGCAGAATACAGCATGTACAAATTTATGAGATTCATCTATATGTCTAGTGTAGTAATAATCTGTTCTCATATAAACAACCAATATTTTTAGTTTCCTACAAAACTAATAATAGTTCATTGTATGCTTATATTATAATTTATTTGTCCATTCAATTATTGATGAAAATTTGGCTTGTTTCTGGTTTGGGGCTTTCCTGAATAATACTGCTCTGTTCACTATGTTTTTTTTTTTTTTTTTTTTCACTTAACAGGTATATGCCTGTATAACCTGTTAAGTATTTAAATTTAAAAGTCATCCCTTAACTGATTTGTAGGAAAATTTCAATGTCCTATTTTAAATTAAAAATTGAAATATTTAGTGGCACAAAATAATTCCAAACTATTCTGGGGTATATTCCTAAAGGCTACCTTAGAGTTTCACACTATTAACAGAATTCCCAAGGCAGACCCCATATTCTTTTATTCTTAAATAAAGAGGAGTTAAATATGATAAAAATGCCTTTAAAACAGTCGCAACACCTGAACCAGGACATGGACCTGTAGTCCTAGCTACTGGGGAGGCTAAGACAGGAGGATCACTTGAACCCAGGAGTTCAAGACTTTGTCTCAAAAAAAAAAAAAAAAGTTATAGTGCTCAAAAGATGTGTTTTTGTAATTGTTAAGTAATTCTTTTCTTTTATAATGTTGAAATCACAATCCTTCTGTACTGGTAATTATTAAACCATTTGATATAATTTTTATTTTATTTTATTTTTATTTTTATTTTTTCAGGGCTGAGGACTGAACTCGGGGCCTTGTTGAGTGCTAGGCAAGCGCTCTGCCACTGAGTTAAATCCCCAACCCCTAACAGAATTTTTATAACTAACATAGATTTAAACTTTTCTTGGAATGCCAAGGTTCTAAACAAATAACAACATGAAATACTTAAAATATAGGTAGATTTGTTTTGAATATTTTAGGATTTGGTAGACCTGTTAACCAAATGTAATGATATATAATTGTATGTAGCCAGGCAGCTTAATAACTGTGGAGGCATTATTGTTCCTAATAAAAATGCATTTGATCAAATTTTTTTTCCTTTAATTGCAGTGATGCTGCCCCCCAAAACATGGAAATAACAATTAAAATGTGAAACTACAAAGCAGTAGTTTTTAACGACTCGGGATTTTGCCTCCAGGGGACGTTTGGCAATGTTTAGAGAGGTTTTTTGATTATCAGAACTTGGGGTCAGGATGTGCTACTGGCATCTAGTGAGTAGAGGAGCAGATACTGCTAAGCATCCTCTAGTATACAGGATGAGCCCTCACCACCAAGAATTACCTAACGTGCCCAGGTTGAGGACTAAGCTGATGGTACTAGGCAGGTAATAATTTTAGCATTGACTTACATTTAGCACATGAAACTCAACTAATGTATCTTGTTTAGAGAAGAAATAAGCTAGATGATTTTCTAAATGGTAATTGAGTTTTAAATATGAAGTCTTCAGTGTAAAGTTTTAGTATAGCAGTCATTTTTTTTTAAACCAGGCTATTTATAGTTTCCTAGTAGAAAAAACCAAATTATCCTGGAATATAACTTTTCTCTGAATGATTATTCACTAAGAGAAAGATTTTATATATATTATATTGCAAAGACTTAATTTTTAAAAAAGCAGATAAATCTTTTATGATCCTGAAGTGGATTTTGCTTCACTGTAAGAGAAAACAGTTTGGTTCTTTGAGATTAAAAAATATATATGTAGATATGTATTTATCTATTTTTTTGACTTTAAATTCTTTAAAAACATATTTAGGGAGCTGGGAGTATAACTCAGTGGTAGAGCAATTGCCTTTCATGTGTGAGTCCCTGTGTTCCATTGCCCACACCACACACACTCACAGATTAAATCTGGTATAATATGGTAAGTTAAAAAGAATATTGCCCTTGTGGAAACAGGTGTGAAGTCCTGGGTTCAATCCCCTAGCACTGGAAGAAAAAATTGGAAGTGAGAAAATGTTAAAATTAAATATTGGAAAATACATGTATAGTAGAAAATAAAGAAAATATCTCCTTTTTTTTTTCCTTTTCTTTGGGTACTAGGTGTTGAACCCAGCCACATCCCCAGCCCCAGCCCTTTTTTTGTTTTTGTGGGGTTTTTTTTTGTTTTGAGATAGGGTCTCACTAAGTTAGGTAGGTCCTGGCTAACTTGCTGAGACTGGCTTTGAATTTGCAATCCTCCTGCCTCAACCTCCCAAGCCACTATGATTATAGGTGTGTACCACCTCATCAGCCAAAAATACCTAATTTTATTTGTTATTATTATTTTTATTTATTTTTTCATCTGGCCTTTGTTTCTCCAATACTTAGTTGTATATATGGTGATGGGCTTGAACCTGAGTCCTCGTGCATGCCAGGCAAGTACTCTAACCTCTGAGCCACTACTCCAGCCAGAGTCCTTCTTATAAGATTGTGGTAAGGAAAAAAGCCTTTGTGCATCTGTTCCAACTTGTCAGATATGATAATCCCTTTCCAGAAGATGGTTTGTTCTGCCTTCCAGTCTCCTTGCTTCTTTTGTCACCTCATGTGGAAAGTTAGGTATTTTTATTTCATTGAAGATGACTTATGTCTCCAAGGCCTGGTGATGTCAACAAGTACTGAGAGACATGTCCACAGAAGCTGACTATTGACAGGTCTGTCTATTTCAAATCTAGAGCAGATGTGAATTTAATTTTGTCTAGCAATATTTCTTAAACTTTTGAATGATCCACACAAAGACTCAGGACATGTATACCCATTTTGTTCACTTACATTCACACTCACACCTGAAATTAAAATTTTGTGCCATAGTACTTACCCTTACTATCTATGAGGTGGCCTGTTAATTTTTTGTTGTTGTTGTTTGGTTTTTTAAAGGAGATAGGGACAGTGAGAAAGAATCAGTTTTATTTAGCTTTTCATCTGGTTTTCATTGCTCTGGCACTTTGTGGTATACATGATGCTGGGGTTAGAATCCAGGTCCTCGTGCATGCCAGGAAGCACCATAGCCACTGAGCCACCATTAGTTTTTATTCAGTTCTGTTTCATTTAGAAAAATTGGGTTGGGACAGGTGGTTTGAAAAAACATGGTCCTATATAGTGTTTAACAAAAAGTATCTTTTTAAGTAGTTGCTAAACAAATGCTTACTGTATTAAAAGGAGTGTAAGGGGGTGATAAAAGTCATATGTATGGCTTTATTTCATATAGAGAGATAGTTCTTAAAAAACTGAAAATCTGGAAAGGGTTAAGGTTGGATCCCATTTTGCCCAGCATTTGAAGCTGTGGTCTTCTCAGAGATAGTATACCCACACACACACATACACCACCCACGCACAGATCCATGCACACACTATCAACTGTTCATTATGTTAAAGAAAACTGAGAGAACTCATGAATACGTAAACAGAGATTTTTCTTAAACTCTGTAGTATAACCCCCTTTAGTAATTGTGTTTAAACAGTAATTTGCATGGGTAGAATTGTCCTAGCATAGAAAGACAGCGAGGATTCAGTAGGGGATGTTTATGTGAAGTTCAGTCTGTAGACTTGGACTGTGTTTTAGAAACAGCTTTATCAGAAAGCAATGATCAGGCTGCATGCAGTGGCTCATGCTTATAATCCCAGCAACTCAAGAGGCTAAGGCAGAAGGATTGCAAGTTGGAGGCCAGCCTTAGCAACTTAGTGAGACCCTTTCTCAAAATAAAAAATAAAAAAGGGCTTTCCAGTCCCCAGTACCAAAAAAAAAAAGGCAGTGAGTAGAACCTGGTGTTACAGAAGGACAAAATTTTTAAGTTCCTTGGTTGGTTGAAGTTGTCTTTGATTTCTGTACCTGAAGTTGCATGTACTGTGTACATGAATATATTTATTTGTTTAACATAGCATTTACCGTTCATTTTTCTTATGACCCTTTGAGTTGGTAGGTATTATTTTTTCCCCCATTTTACTAATAGGAAAATGGAGACAAAATGAGGTAAGGTTAATTTCCCAAGCTGAATATCCTTTTGCTAAGATTTTTTTTTTTTTTAAGAGAGACAGAAAGAGAAAGAGAGAATGAGTTTTATTTCGTTTTTCATGTGGCTTTCATTACTCCGACACTTCATTGTGTACATGGTGCTGAGGTTCGAACTCGTGTCCTTGCACATGCCAGGCAAGCACCATATACCACTCCAGCCCCAGTACTGAGATTTTAAAGAAAAGACCCATTGAAACATTTTTATTTTACTAATTGAAAAATTAAAGAGAAGAATTTAAAATCCATAAATATTTCTGGGTTTTAGAAACCACAGACTGAGTAATTGATATACATTTTTAAATTAATGTAAATTTTGATGTAGAAACAAATTGTGAATATCAGGTATGTTTAGATTTGTGTAACCACCACTACAATCAAGATACAGAATAGCTCTATTACCCTCAAAAAATCCCTTGTGCTATCTTTTTGCATTCACCCCTTTCCCAGCCATCTACCCTGCAAATATTGAGCTATTATGTATCAATATTGTCTTATCTTTTGGAGAATGTTATATAAATAGAATCAAAAATATGTAACCTTTAAAGACTGGCTTTTTTAACTCAAAATAATGCCTTTGAGATTAATCCAAGTTTTTTTCCTTTCATGGTCAAGTAATATTCCATGATATGAGTGTCTCACTAATTTTTTTATCAGTTACCATTTGAAGGACATTTGAATTGGTTCCAGTTTTTGGTGACAATGAACAGAGTCACTGTAAACATTCATAGGAAGGTGTTGGAGTGAATATGAGTTTTTATTTATTTTCTTTTTTGATACTGTGAATTGAACCCATTGGTACTTAACCACTAAGCTACATCTCTATCCCCCCCTTTTTTTTAATTTAAAATTTTGAGACAGGGTCTGGCTAAATTGCTCAGGGCCTTGCTAAGTTGCTGAGGATGGCTTTGAACTTGAGATTCTCCTTCCTCAGCCTCCTGAGTTGCTGGAATCATAGGTGTGCACCACTGAGCCGGGCTGAGTTTTCATTTCTTCAGGGTAAATACCTAAGAGTAAGACTGCTGGATCATTTGGTGTGTATGTTTAACTTTATAAAATACTGCCCCACTGTTTTCAAGTGGTGTGCTATTTTGCATCCCCACCAGAAACATGAAAAGTTCCAGTTGCTAGGTGGTGCACACCTATAATCCCAGTAACTTGAGGGGTTGAGGCAGGAGGATGCAAGTTCAAGGCTAGCCTTAGCAATTTAGTGAGGCCCTACTCAACTTAGTGAGACCTTGTCTCAACATAAAAAAGAAAAAGGGCTGGGGTTGTGGCTTAATCATAAAGCACCCTGAAGTTCAATCCCCAGTACTGGGGGTAAAAAAAAAAAAAAAAAAACTTCTGGTTGTTCCACATCTTTTTTTTTTTTTTAGAGAGAGTGGGAGAGAAACAATCTTTTTTCTTTTTCTTTCTTTTTTTTTTTTTTTTTTAAGAGAGAGAAAGTTTTTCATGTGGCTTTCATTGCTGTGACACTTAGTTGTGTACGTGGTGCTGGGGTTTGAACCCGGGTCCTTGTGCATGCCAGCCAAGTGGTCCAACAGCTGAGCCACTGCTCCAGCCTCGAGAATCAATTTTATTTAGTTTCTCATGTGGCTTTTGTTGCTCCGACACTTCATTGTGTATGTGGTGCTAGAGTGTGAACCCACATGATGTGGTAGTGGTGCCAGCAAGTGCTATAACTACTGAGCTATTGCTCCAGCCCTGGTCCACATCTTTGTCAGCCCTGATTTGTTAATAGTTTTTATTTCAGCCATTTTAATAGGTATATAGGAATAATTCATTTTGAACCTTTTGATCAGAATCTGGGTATTTAGGCTCAGTTCTGCCCTAGAGGAGTTTTGTTTTGTTTTGTTTTGTTTTTGTTTTGTTGTTTTTTTGTTTTCAAGAGAGAGAAGAACAATGAGAGAGAGAGAGAATCAATTTTTATTGAGTTTTTCACATGGCTTTTGTTGCTCTGACACTTAGTTGTGTACATGGGTGCTGGGATTTGAACCTGTGTACTCCCACATGCTAGGCAAGCACTGTAACCACCAAGCCACCGCTCCATCCCCCTAGAGGAGCCTTTTAATTTTGATGAACCTCTCATTTCCTCATCTTTCATATAATAATGGGTTTATGTTGGATGTATTATATGTTCTCTCAGCTCCCAAATTCATTGCTACAGGAGGATTCCTTGGTAAGAGGAGGCCAGATTTGGGTTTACTTGTGCAAAATAATTTGACTTATCTTTTTAGCTAAAACATAGCATTATTAGCAGTATAAATATTTATAAATGGAATCCATATAAAATAGCCTGATATTTATATCTATAGTTTGTCCTTTGAAGTTAAATGAAACTGTGATGGTGTATATCTTTAAGCTGAAGTGATATAGCTGATGTTGCAGTTCATATTGACAATCTAGATTCTCTTGGCTGGTGTCTGATCTTTTTATATTTCTTACCTTTCTAAAGTTAAAATTTACAGTAAGTTTTTAATATATTTTGTTATTTGTCATTAGTAGGAATCACTTTTTAAAATATATGTTTAATTAATGTCCTTAATGTCTTATTTGGGTATCAAACATTTCTATATAGCATTAAAAATTAACAGCATTATTTTTAAAATTATACTTATTTCAAAATTAAGGAATATAAAAAATATGAAAAAAGTATCCTGTCCCCACCTTTACTTCTCTCCTGAGACATCTCTCAGTGAATGCACATATGCGTGTGAGTATGTTCATGGTTTTGCACATTGAGACTGTATGATTCCACTTGTACACGTTTTTTTAAAAATGTTTTTAAGAGAAAGGGAGGAAGAGAGGGAGACAGAAAGAGAGAATCAATTTTATTTATTTTTCCATCTGGCGTTTGTTTCTCTGACACAAAGTTGTGTATTGGTGCTGGGGTTTGAACCTGGATCCTTGTACATGCCAGCCACTGCTCTAGCTCCTGTTTTTTTGTTTAATGTGGACATATTTCTGTGTCAGTTAACATGAATCTGTATCATAATTCACATGGGTTCATAGTATACCTATATAACTTTTTTTGTGTTTCAAGTTTTTTTGTTATAATAATGCTATAATAAATGTCCTCATATGCACATCTTTATATACTTCTGGTGGTAAATTAGTTATAACTATAATTCTATGGCTGGATCCAAAAGCGTGCACACCCTATAGCTAGGAAAGCAGTGCTGAACTGCTCGCAGGCAGGTGGTTCTCAATTCACATGGTGTCATGAGCTGTAGCTGGCCATGCTAGTTATGCCAAAGTCAGTCAGGTTATCTTGGCATTAGTCAGTTCGGGACTTATGCCATAAGACATATTTACACATGTTTGTACATGGATTCTGGTGAAAAACCAAGCCCATTTGCTAATTGATAGTCTTTACCAAGTAAACCTGACATTGCTTAGAAACATCAAAGCTTAAAATTTTGTTTTTAAATCTCACTTTTGAGAAAAACCAATTGATAATCCAACCTTAATTTTTATTTTTAATAGAGGGACAGTGAGAGAGAGAGAAAGAGAATCAATTTTAAAAATTATTTAGTTTTGGGGCTGGAGCGGTGGCTCAGCAGTTACAGCGTTTGCCTGGCTTGCTTGCTCGAGCACGCAAATTCAGACCCCACTGCCACATACACAACGAAGTGTCAGAACAACAAAAGCCACATGAAAAACTAAATAAAATTGATTGTCTTTCTCTCACTGTCCCTCTCTCTTAAAAAAAAAAGTGATTAAAACTCAGTTCTTTTTCTTTTTCTTTTTTTTGTTGTTAAGAGAGGGAGAGAGTGAAAGAGAGAAAGAATCAGTTTTTATTTATTTTTTCATCTGGCCTTTGTTTCTCTAACAGTTGTATATGTGGTGCTGGGGTTTGAACCTCTGTTCTTGCGCATGCCAGGCAAGTGCTCCAACTGCTGAGCCACCCACTACTCCAGCTCCCTGTAAGTTCATTTTAAATGTTTTTTGAATAATTTTAGATTTATATAAAAGTTGCAGAGTAGTCACATACCGCTTATCCAGTTTTCCTATTGATAAGTCTTATGTAACCATTGTGTGTTTCTCACAACTAAGAAACCTGCATTGGCATATTATTATTAAGTAGATTTCAGAGTTATCAGATTTCATTAATCTTCAGCAGATATTCTTTTTCTATTTGCAAAGAAATTAAGCTTTTAAACTCTATACTTAAGCTTGAATACCTGTTCATAAATTAATTTTAGTCATAATATAATCATACATGTGAATGCAATGTGTATAATGTGTCTGGAACTCTGTTTAAACAAATAGAAGTTATTTTTGACATTAATATCTTTGAAAATTATCTTTTGACATTCACAGACAGTTGTGCCCAAGGCCATTTTAAGGTAGGGCTGAAAAGCTTTCACCACCCTTGTGTTCTTTGCAGAAACAAGATTCATAGCATCTATGAGTGTGGTTCTTGCATAGTGGTACCCTTTTTACTGTAGTTCAAGCCCTATCTCCAGAAGCACATGGAAAAAATGCCTACTTTTCTACACTAGGAGCTTTTTTTTTTTTTAAAGAGAGAAGGACAGTGAGAGAGAGAAAGAAACAACTTTATTTAGTTTTTTCTTTCACATGTCCTTAGTTGCTCCAACACTCAGTTGTGTACGTGGTGCTGGGGTTTGAACCCAGGTCCTCGTGCTTGCCAGGCAAGCGCCGAAACTGCTGAGCCACCGGTCCAGCCCCATATACTAGGAGCTTAACTATTAACTGAGTGTGGTAGTGAAGAGTGTCTTATGTGGAATGGTTTCACTGTCTGTTAACTTTACCAGGCATGGTGGTGCACACCTGTAATCTCAGCCAGTCTGGAAGCTGAAGTTAGAAGAGTCACAAGTTCAAGGCCAGCCTTGGCAGAGTCTAGCTTCAGCACATTAATGAGACCTATCTCAAAATAGAAAATGAAAAGGATTGCTGGGAATGCAGCTCAGTGGTAGAGTGCTCCTGGGTTCAATACCAATTACTACACAAAAAACAAACAAAAAACCTTTGTATTTTTTTTTAATTGAATCCAGACGTGCTTAACCACTGAACACATCCCCAGCCTTAAAAAAAAAAAAAAAAAAAAAAAAAAGAGGGATAGTGAGAGGGCCAGAGAGAGAGAAAATCAATTGTATTTAGTTTTGCATGTGGCTTTTGTTGCGCAGATACTTTGTTGTGTATGTGATGTTGGGGTGCGAACCAGCATCCCTGCGCATGTGAGGCAAGCACCAAAACCGCTGAGCCACTACTCCAGCCCATGCCCTTTTTACTTATTATTTTGAGACAGGGTCTTGCTAAGTTGCTGAGGGCCCCACTAAGTTGCTGAGGCTAGCCTTAAACTTTCGATCCTCCAGCCCCAGCCTCCCAAATTCCTGGGGTTATAGGCATGTACCTCTGTGCTTGGCTCCTTTGTGGTTCTTGAAGGCGATAAAGGTGCTAGTCTTGGCAGAATACCTTTATAGATAGGGTAGTAGTTTAGGTACCTTTCACTCCACTTTCTAAGGTGAAGAATTCCTCCTGAGGCAAACTACCTAAACTCGCTGTATTAATTTAAATCATTCCTAGTGTATGTCAGAGAAGGAAGAAATTGGCAACATCAAGTAGATACGGATTTTTAAAAATCACTTTTCCTCCCAGTTTAAAGGAAACTCTTAAATAGTCCCTAATTAGCATACCACTTTAAAAAAAAACAGAAAAAATCCTCGTATGTATTATTATTATTTTTTTTAAAGAGAGAGGGACAGTGAGAGAGACACAGAAAGAAACAACTTTATTTAGTTTTTCACATGGCCTTCATTGCTCCAACACTTAGTTGTGTACGTGGTGCTGGGGTTTGAACCTGGGTCCTTGTGCTTGCCAGGCAAGCGCCGAAACCACTGAGCCACCGCTCCAGCCCCCTTCATATGTATTCCAGGGAAAAAAATGCATAGCAGTAACTTGACAGTTTCATGAGAAAGCGCACACTAGATCTGAAGTACATCTTCCTTTTGCAGAGGTAGTGAAGAGGGATGGACATGGCACTTGTCCTGTATGTCAGTTAAACTAATGACACCAGGCGAGGTGGCACATGACTATAATCCCAGCAACTCAGGAGGCTGAGGCAGGAGGATCAGAATATCAAAGCCAGCCTCAGCAAATTAGGCTGTAAGCAATTTAGTGTCTCAAAATAAGAAAAGGGTTGGGGGTGTGGCACAGTGGTTAAAGGCCCCTGGGTTTAATCCCTGGTACCAAAAAAAAAAAAAAACCAAAACCAAAAAAAACCAAATAAACAGACAAAACAAAACAAAAAACTAGAGAGCTAATATGTAAAGTGGTCCTGACTTTGCATGTGTGTTTCGTGAGTGCCTCTGGGCAGAGTGTTGCATTAAGTGTCATGGAAAAGTGTAAATTTCTTTTCTTTCTGTCAAAGAACTTGTACTTGTAACGGGAGAGATACCATTTGTAGAAAAAGAATTGTAATTTAGTATGTTATATATTAGATGATAGCTCTGTGCTAAAAGTTCAGAGCCAGCCTCAGCAATTTACTGGCCCTGGGTTCGAGTCCTAGTACCAAAAAAAAGGAGGGGAAATTCCTTCTGTGCAGGCAGTCATGCAAGGAAGGCTTCAAGAGGAAGGCACATTGAAGCTAATTCTTGAAGGACGGCTAGGATTTTATTATGATGGAAGGTGGTTGGGAAGGTATTCGAGGTAGAAGGAAAGAATGACAGATTTAAAGCTGGTAAGTGTGAAGGTATGCATGGCATGAGGGTGTTAGGTGGGAAAGAGAGGATGACTTTGGGAGCCAAGATTGAAAAGGTTGGGCTCAGGTGGTAGAGGCTTTTGAGTGCCTTGCTAAATTGTATTTTATTCCAGGGCTCTAAAACCCACTGAAGGTTTTTGTAGTGAGGGAGTGAAGATCCAAGATTTCTGTGTAGGGTGGTTTGAAAGAGGGAGGCAGAGTGACTGTGAAAATAGTGGGGCTATGAGGTAACGAGGGCCTGAGCTGAGGTTCATGTGAGCAAGTGGATAGGAAGAACAGGATAATTTCAAGAAATGGAGCTTAGCTCATTGGTTCATTAAATATTGAGGTAAGGGAAAGACAGCAGCCAGAAATGAACCTGAGGTCTGCAGCCTCAGTCAGAAATTATGCTTCATTTTGTTCTTCCATAGATGACCACAAAATAAGAACTTAAAGATCAGTAGTCTCTCAGAATGGAGGAAAACTATATGGCATTCTTGTTTTAGAAATAATAAAACAAGTAAATGTGGAGTTTAAAATTAAAGGTATGGAGCTGGAGCAGTGGTGGCTCAGCGGTTTCGGTGCTTGCCTGGCCTGTGTGAGTACACGGACTCCAGCACCATGTACATAACAAAGTTTTGGAGCAGCAAAGGCCACATGAAAAACTAAATAAATTTTTTTCTCTCTCACTGTCCCTCTCTCTTTAAGAACAAAAACAAAACCAAAAACTGACCATACGTGACTTGTGTTGATTCAGGGTGGAGGGGAATAACCAGAGAAAGAAGGCGGGTTCCCATTCGATAGGGAGTGTTATGCGCTCTGCTTTCATCTGGTTTTCCAGACCTTTGTTCTCTAGGTGACAGTAACACAGCACTGACAGAATAAGAGAATCCTTGTTACCTCACAGTGCAGCAGATTAGGAAACCATCTGAAGTGGTCTCCTGTCCACCCTTAAATCTATGCAAACATACATGTACTCTGGATAGTTGTCCCTTCACTGGGCCTAGAGAGCCTAAGGTGTGTAGTGGAGAACTCCACCTAAAGTAGCTTCAGCGCTACCTACTGGCAAACTGGCTGTGACTTGAGCAATGTAGACCTAAAACTGTGCCTTTAGCCAGATCTACATGGGAAGTTCCACATGAAGTCAAGAGAAGTGTTTGGGGGATTGGGGATTTGGCTCAGTAGCAGAGCGCTTGCCTAGGACACGCAAGGCCCCGTGTTCGGTCCTCAGCTCTGAAAAAAAAAAAAAAAAAGAGAGAGAGAGAAGTATTTGGTTCCGTTTCATTGTACTGTCCCTGAGAAATTAAAAGATAATGAGCATCTGGAATGTATTAGTTGCTACTATTTATAACCTAATCCCGACTAAGTGATGAGATATGGAGTGTAGATTGTATAAAGAGAAAATTAAATGTACTTATACTATGGAGGTATTGTCACACTTTACTTTCTCTGTAATTCCTTAGTCATTAATAATTACTTTAGGTTTCATTTATAGTCTTAAATTTTTTTCTCTGGGGGGAGGGTATATGAAGAACTCATAGGAGTCTGGTGATTGGGAAGATGGGGGAACCATCCCAGAAGCTGATGTTATTCCTACACTAGATACCCATTTAACACATGAGTTCTTCTGGGGGAAACTGCAATAGATGAAACCCATAGTAGCTTATCTATGCATTAGCATTACCCCTGGTTAACAAAGTTTATACACATTGATTGCTACAGTTTTGGCAATGTTTCCCCCTCATCTGTATCCTGTATCACAATATACTTCTAATAAATGTGGAAAAAAAATTTTTTTCTCTATTGTTGTCATAGTGTCCTATGGTGTTTCCAAATTATTTCTGACTTTCAAAGGAAGTAATGCTGCTTTTGAGAAAAATAATTTTTTGTATTATAGAAAATTTCAAATATTAAAAAAAGGAGAAGAGTAAACTTAGCATACCCATTTCCCAGGTTCAGCGTTCAGTACATGGGGCCAGTCTTGTTTATATAGATCCACATTCACTACACTTCACTATGGACTCTGTTCCTCCTCCCAACTAATCTGAAAAAAATTCCAGATGTCATATATTATTTAGAAGCATAAGGTATTTTTTAATGAAGACAATTTTTTTAAAAGGAAGACAATTTCAGTACTGTTATTATTTTTAAAGAGAGAAGGACAGTGCAAAAGGGTAAGAGAGAAAGACAGAATCAGTTTTATTTAGTTTTTCCTATGGCCTTTGTTGGACTGACACTTAGTTGTGTACATGGTGCTGGGGTTTGAACCCACATACTTGTGCATGATAGGCAAGCGCTGTAACCACTGAGCCTCTGCTGCAGCCCTTCTACTGTTATTACACTAAAAAAACTTTCTGGGGGCTAGAGCGGTAGCTCAGTGGTACAGCGCTTGCCTGGCATTAGCGAGGGCCCAGGTTTGAATCCCAGCACCATGTACACAACTATGTGAGCAATGAAAACCAGATGAAAAACTAAAATAAAAAGTTGATTCTTTCTCTCTCACTGTCCCTCTCTCTCTCTCTCTCTCTTTTTAAAAAAACCTTTCTGAACATTATTAAATATTCAGTAAGTATTTATATTTCTCAGTTAACTAATAATTATTTTTTGTAGTTTATTTGAATAAGGGTCCAAAGTAGAATGATCAGTCCATGCGTTTGTGAAGTCTCTAGTTCTGCAGGCTGGCTGTCCAGTGTGCTCTCCCTTTCCCACCGACAGTGTGTTGTTGCAGAATCCAGGTCATTGGCGGATAGTTTCCTGCAGTCTGCATCATCCTAATTGATCTACATGGTGTCATTTGACATGTTCCTCAAATCCTTTTATTTCCTATAAATGGGCAATTTTGATCTACAGATTTAATCAGATTATGGTTCAGTTGTTTTTGGACGCCGAGGGCAAGTTTGTTTTTGATAGGTAGTGGTGTATAATTCTTTCATCAAATATTTTTTTTGTTGATATTGTTACTTTTTTTAAGTGAGAGAGAAAGAGTGATACATTTTTTTATTTAGTTTTTCATGTGGCCTTCATTGCTCTGAGACTTCGTTGTGTACTTGGGCTGGGGTTTGAACTGGCATACTTGTGCATGCCGGGCAGACATCATAACCACCGAGCCACCAATCCAGCCCCACCATGATGATCTTTGCCTAGACTTATTCATTAGTTCATAAGGGGTTGCAAAATATCTGATTCTGTAATTTCTTCTTTGATTATTACCTGAAATACTTCTATAAGAAGAAATTTCCAAGCTACACACCATGGTATGTACCTGTAGTGTCCCAACTACTCAGGAAGCTCAGGCAGGAGGATCACTTCAGCTCAGGAGTTTGAAGCCAGCCTAGGCAACATGAGATTTCATACACACTCACATCTACTTGCCCTCAAGGAACTTATATGTAGTCTCAAAGGTTTTGATTTTTCCCCCCTAAAGATGGAGGGACAGTGAGAGAGAGGAGAGAGAGAGAGAGAGAGAAACAATTTTTATTTAGTTTTTCCCATTGCTTTCATTGTCCCACACTTTGTTGTGTACGTGGTGCTGGTGTTCGAACCCATGTCCTCACGCTTGCCAGGCAAGCGCTTTAACCCCCAAGCCACCACTCTAGCCCCAAAGGTTTTGATTTTTAAAATTCACTGTTTATTTACTTTGTATGCTTTTCTTTTTGGCACTGGGCATTGAACCCACAGGTGCTTAACCACTGAGCCACGTTCCTAACCCTTTTCATGCCCCGCCCTTTAAGAGAGAGGAGGACAATGGGAGAAAAAGAGAATCGATTTTATTTAGTTTTTCATGTGGCTTTCATGGCTCCAAGACCTTATTGTGTATGTGGTGCTGGAGTTTGGACTCACATCCTCAGGCAAGCCAAGCAAACACCATGACCGCCGAGCCACCACTCCATCCCCACCCTTCTCATTTTTCCTTTTGAGACAGAGTCTTCCTGATTTGCTTAGGGCCTTGCCAAGCTGCTGAGGCTGGCTTTGAAACTGCAGTCGTCCTGCCTCCGCCTCCGAAGCCTCTGGGATTACCGGTGTAGGCCACTGCTCCTGGCTGTGTACATTTTGATGTGTAAATCAGATTTTTTAATTTTATTAATTAAAATGTCTTTGATTTCATTATACAGCAGGTATTTGTTAAAATGAGATAAGTATCTAAAACATTTTTATGTAATTTATTATGGTAAAAATGAAGTTAAAGATAAAACCTTAAAATGATATACATACTATAGCTGGGCATGGTGGTGCATGTTTGTAATCCCAACTCTTTGGGAGGCTAAGACAGGAGGATCATAAGTTCAAGCCCAGCCTTAGCAAATTAGCAAAAAAGGACTGGGGGTGTAACTCAGTGGTGGAGTTCAAACCCAAGTATAATACACACACACACACACACATTTTATGCACATGTAGTCCTATAGGAACAGTAGTTTTTTTGTTTTTTGTTTTTAGGGCTGAGGACTGAACTCTGGGCCTTGCTCATGCCAGGCAAGTGCTCTGCCACTGAGCTAAATCCCCAACCCCAGTAATTTGTTTTTTAATAAATAGTGTCATCATATAATTTATCATCCATACTGGAACATGTGAGAGGGGCATTATTAACAATTACTCTAGGAGAGACGGGTATAAGCCAGGTCTTTGCCCAGCAAGAAGTTCCTCTCTGTCCTGTTCATAGTTGTATCTGTAACCCCGGGCACATATTAGGTGCTTAGTGAATATTTGGTGAATGTCAACAAAAGTCCTCTATTATTTTGAGGCTTGGTGTAGGATCTTCTATTGTTTTTTTGCAACGCTAGGGATCTAACCTAGAACCTTGTGCATGCTAGGCAGAAGCTCTACCACTGAGCTAATTCCCCAACTCTTTTTAAAAATGTTACTTTGAGGGGCTGGGGTAGTGGCTTGGTGGTTACGGCGCTCGCCAGGCATATGCAAATCATGGGTTCAAATCCCAGCATCCACGTGTACAGCTAAGTGTCAGAGCAATGAAAGCCATGTGAAAAACTCAATAAAAATTGATTCTCTCTCACTGTCTCTCACCATCCTTCTCTCTTTAAAAAATTAAAAAAAATGTTACTTTGAGGGGCTGGAGCAGTGGCTCAGCAGTTAACTAGCTTGCCTGGCATGTGGGAATGTGCAAGTTTGAACCCCAGCACCACATACAAAACAAAGTGTTAGAGGAATGAAAGTCACATGAAAACTAAATAAAAATTGCTTCTCTCTCCCTCTCCCCCCCCCCCGTTTCTCCCTTCCCCCCTTGCTGTCCCTCTTTCTTAAAAAAAAAATAGGGGTTGGGGATTTAGCTCAGTGGCAGAGTGCATGCAAGCACAGGTCCTCAGCCCTGGGGAAAAAAAATGTTACTTTGAAGCTAGGCATGGTGGCACATTCCTGTATTCCCAGTGTTTTGAGAGCCTGAGGCAGAAGGGATCCGAAGTTTGAGACCAGTCTTGGCAGCTTAGTGAGATCCCCGTAACTTAGTGGGACCCTGTCTCAAAATAAGAAAAAGAAAAGGACGAGGGATGTAGCTCAGAAGTAAAGCCTCTGGGTCAATCTCTCTCTTTCTCTCTCTCTCTCTCTTTTAAAGAGAGAGGGACAGTGAGAGAATCCATTTTTATTTAGTTTTTCATGTGGCCTTCATTGCTCTGAGACATTGTTGCGTACGTTGATCTGGGGTTTGAACTCACATACTGGCGCATGCCAGGTGAGCACCCTACTCTGAGCCACCACTCCAGCCCCCACCCACTTTCTTTTTGAGATAGAATCTCACTCAACTGCCTGGCCTGGCCTCCAGTTGTGATCCTGCCTCAGCCTCCTGAGTTGTTGTGATCACAGGTAGGCCACTGCACCTGGCTGTTCTGAGTAGATGTTCAATGTTTCTTAAACCGCGTTTGCAGTTTTTTCAGCTTCCTTTCATCATTCCTTGCTCAGTGCTGTGCCTGTCAGGTCAGCTTGAGTCTGAGAATCACTTATGTTAGGTCGAGGCTGACTGTCCGCTCGCTGTGGAGATGAAGCACATGCACTGCGATGAAGGGAGGAGACCTGGACTGCTCTGCGCCTGTAGCCTCCCCTCCACTCCGCCACTGACTGAGGGAGAACAGAGCAGGCTCTCTCAGGGGCCCTCATTTGTCTTTCAGATGGTGGGCCTTCATTTCTCTATTCACAGAGACTAATAGTTATTTGACAGGAGCTTTGTGATTTTTAGATAAATGTGTTTTTTAGAGGATGGGAATTGGGAAGAAGGGAGTGATTCTTTGGATATGTTTATGTGATTAAAACTGTCTTTGGTTGCTCCAGCCAAACTTCTTTACCAAGCCAGGTGTGGTGGCACACACCTGTAGTCCAGGAGATTGAGGCAGGAGGATTGCAAGTTTAAGGCTAGCCTCAACAACCTTAGTGAGACCATAAGCAATTTAGACCCTGTTTCAACTTAAAAAAAAAACATAGAAATAGATAAAAAGACCTGGGGTGGGGGAGGTAGCTTAGTGGTTAAAGTAATCATGGGTTCAATCCCTACCACCTAAAATAAAATTTTACCAAAAAGTGGTGTTAGGAACTTTGCATTGGTGTGAGCTAGTATGAAACTGCTTTGATTTTTGGAAAGGGAAATATATTTGAAGATATTGTAATAAAAATCCATATCATTAATTAAAATTTTTTAATATTCATAGACTTAGTTATAAATCACCAGGTCTCCAGGCAGTGGGTTTGGTCACATCATTGATTTAGTTACCTTGACCACACAATGGATTTGGGTTATGACAAAAGTCATTTTAAAACAAAAGCAAGCAAACAATACATTTATTAAGGTTTTGGACTGGTTGTATCTATTTATAGCACATATTGCGAAGAGTTGTGGTTTTCTTTAGATTAAGAAAGGCATTGTGTAAAAAATCGTCTCCCACGTAAGTGTTTCCTCCACCTACTCATTTGTCTGCAGGCCAGGAGTCTGTTCACTTCCTCTTGGGCTGGGTGCCTTTGCTGCTCATAGGTTCATTTTTTAGACATTGCAGTGCAGTTAAAGTATAAATGCGTAATATGTGTAGTGTTACTAATTATTTTATAACTTGGAAGTAATTAATTACTTTGAAGTTTATGGAGAGAGAGTGAAATTAACAGGTTGTTTGCTCAGAAATATGTTTGGGGCTTTGACTTACTGAAATATTGCATAGTCATTCTCAATGCAATATACAGAATGGTATTTTGGGAGAAGGTGATTAAGAATTCCGTGTGGTGGGCTGGAGTGGTGGCTCATCAGTTGAAGCGCTTGCCTGGCATGGACAAGGACCCAGGTTCAAACCCCAGCACCACACACACAACTGTCAGAACAACAACAACAAAAGATGAAAAAATAAATAAAATTGATTCTCTTTTTTTTAAAGGTTTTTTTTTCTTTTGAGAGAGCTAGGGAGAGAGTGAGAGATAGAATCAGTTTTATTCATTTTTCCATCTGGTCTTTGTTTTTCTGTCACTTAGTTGTGTATGTGGTGCTGGGGTTCAAACCCAGTTCCCTGTGCATGGCAGGCAAGCACTTCAACAGCTGGGCCACCACTCCAGCCCCTTGATTTGCTCTTAAAAAAGAATTCCATTTGGAGAGCTGGGCATAGTGTTGGCACTCATGTAATACCAGCTATTAAGGAACCTAAAGCAGGAGGATCCCAAGTTCCAGACCAGCCTGGACAACTTAGTGAAACTGTGTTTTGTTTTCTCTTTTCAAGGAGAGAGTAAGAGTGAGAAAGAATCAGTTATATTTATTTTTCATCTGGTTTGTGTTTCTTTGACACTTAGCTGTGTATGTGGTACTGGGGCTTGAACCTAGGTTGTTAACGCATACCAGGCAAGCGCAATAGCACTGAGTCACCACTCCAGCATGAGACTGTTTCAAAAGAAAAATTTTTAAAAAGGGCAGGGGATGTAGTTCAGTGGTAGAGCACTTGCCTAGCATATGTAAGGCATTGGGTGCAATCCCTGGCACTACCAAAAAAAATTTACACGTGGAAGAAACCTTTGTATATTCAGACATCTTTTATCTGTTTTCCCAGCCGAGGTTGTTACTGAGCAATTGTTGTGCCATGGAGCAAATAGCCAAGAATAATTTTGTGTGATGAGGGTTTTTTCTCCTCACAAGCGTACGTATCATTAATTTCCACACATACTGTAGTTTAGCCTTGAGTTGAGATTTTAGTGTTGTGTCACCAATAACTAATGGAGACGTGTCAATATGATGTGTGTGTCCATGAGGAACAGCTTTTCTTCCCTTAGAGTTGAGATGTGTTGCAGTATGGAAATGTATTGATGCCCCCCTTCCTCTCTACACACTGCTTTACCTTTATCTGACGTTTAATGAAAAAGTCTTGCTCGAAAGTTGCAGATCTCTTGAGGGCAGCAAGTACTACACTCAGAGTGAAACTAGGTTACTGCTTCTGCAACATGTGGTGGTTTGTATCAAAAGCTGTTTTGGTCTTAACTTTGAAATTATCCCCGGCTCTTTGAAGTGGTCATATTTTAATTGGGAGTGGTTTTAAATTTTAGAATTTCCTGAAGTGAACCTAAGAATATTTTAATATTATCTTATGTGATTGTTGTACACAGTTTATAGAAAACTTACGACAATATATTTCTTCAATAACAGCAAAGAAAAAACACTTTGGTACTAAAAACTTAAAGTGTATTAGGAGAATATTTAAAAATGGTAGAATAAGACTTCCTTAACCTTTTTTTTTTTTTTTAAAGAGAGGGACAGAGAGAGAGAGAGAATCAATTTTATTTAGTTTTTCATGTAGGCTTCGTTGCACTGACACTTAGTTGTGTATGTGGTGCTGGGGTTCGAACTCAGGTCCTCACACATGCTGGGCAAGCACTGTATCCCCTGAGCCACCGCTCCAGCCCCTTCCTTAACTTTTAAAATATGAGTTTTTGTGGCTTAGTACTTTGAGTTTGTGTTTCAATTTTTTTTTTTCTAAAGAGAGAAGGACACAGAGAGAGAAAGACAGAGAGAATCAACTTTTATTGAGTTTTTCACATGGCTTTCGTTGCTCTGACACTTAGTTGTGTTCGTGGGTGCTGGGGTTTGAACCTGTGTACTTGTGCATGCCAGGCAAGCGCAGTAACCTCCGAGCCACTGCTCCAGCCCCTGAGTTTTAATTTTGAAATCATCTTTTTATTGCCAAGAGAAAAGTAGGTAATAGTTTCCTTTATATTTTTTTACTTCTTAAAAAAAAAAATTGTATCCAGGGGCTGGAGCGGTGGCTCAGCAGTTGGAGGGCTTGCCTGGCATGTGTGAGGACCTGGTTCAAACCCCAGTACCTCATACACAACTAAGTGTAGGAGAAAAGAAGGCCAGATGGAAAAATAAATAAAAATTGATTCTCTCTCCTCCTCTCACATAGAAACAAAACAAAACAAACAGAAAAAAGTATTTATCTTTTCTCCTTTAGGAGGTTGACATATCCTGAAGTGAGGTGGAATTTAAGGTGTTCCTTTATCGTACTTTCTTCTGCTATAAGTTTTATTTTATTTTATTTTTTAAAGAGAGAAGGACAGTGAGAGAGAGACAGACAGACACAGAGGATCAATTTTTATTTAGTTTTTCACATGGCCTTTGTTGCTCTGAGACTTAGTTGTGTACGTGGTGCTGGGGTTTGAACCCATGTACTTGGGAATGCCAGGCAAGCGCCGTAACCTCTGAGCCACCGCACTAGCCCCCTACTGTAAGTTTTAAAACCTTAAAAAGTAACCTACTATAATGAATTCCAAAATGTTTTTCTGCAATGGAGTTGTTTTATAGCAAGAAATGATCCTTCCTTTTGACATTTAAACATGTTCAGTGCTGTCCCATCTTTAAAAACCAAGCATGTCTTTTCTTTATTTTTTGTGTCCCTCTCTGTCTGCTGATTGTCAGCTTCTATACTGTTCTCACAACACTGGAGCCCAGCTGGCTAATGGACGCAGAAGGCAGCCTCTGACCCTTCTGCTAACCAAAGCCAGACTCCTGTTCTCCCAAGGAGAAGAGCCTGGTAGGGCAAGGGGCTTTCATGTTACGGAATTTTTCTGGCACTAAATTCAGTGGTCATTTTCTCACTATTCTTGTTTAGTAGCATTTGATACAGGTGGCCAGTTCTTGTTTAGCAGCATTCATTTCTTTCTTGAAAATTAAATTTTGTTTTGTTTTAATCTTATCTTTTGTACCCTGTAATTTAGAGCTTTTATTTTTACCTCACTGTTAATTTTTTCCCTCTCCTTTGTTAGCTATTTCTCCTTTACTCTTGGATTACCCTAGTGCTGAGTGTTCAGCCCTTTTCTGTATTTACCCTGTCTTCCCAGTCCCCAAATGTAAATTCTTTCTGTATACTAGTGTCTCCCAAATACAGATGCTCTGCAATTTACAGTATTTTTAGGTCCTGCTGAACCCACTGCAGATTGAAAATATCATAAGCAAAACTGCATTTAATGCACCTTACCTACTGAGCATCACCGCTTAGCCACACAGTCCTGTGTTGTTTCCCTTTGTGGTTCTGTGTGGTTGACAGGGAGCTGCAGCTTACTGTTGTTGCCTAGCATTGTCTGCATATTTGTAGCCCAGGAAAAGGTCAAAATTCAAAGTACTTTTTTTTTTTTTTTTTGGTTCAATGGATTGAACCCAGGACCTCATGCAGACTAGGCAAATGCTCTACCACTGGGCTGTATCCCCAGTGAAATATGTTTCTAATGAATCACTTTCGTACCATTGTAAAGTTGAAAAATCTTAAAATTTTAAGTCAAGGGCCATCAGTCTGTAGCTATAGTCTTGATTTCTCTCCTGATTAGGAGACTCTTCTATCCAATTGACTACTTGACAACTCTACATAAATTTCTGATTTGCATCTCAAACTATTAAATAAATTAGGATGTTTTGGGCTTCAAATAATAGAAAATACAACTAAAAATTATTTGAAAACAGGAAAATTTACCTTCACCAGTAACAAGATGCCTTAGTCTAGTATGGATTTAAGTATGTGATTTAGCAATATAATTCAGGACCCATTCCTTCCACTTTTTGATCTGCCAGCTTGAGCATGTCTGCCTCATCATTTGGTAAGCTCTCATTTTGGACACAAGATGGGTACCACAGTTCAGGGCATCACATCTAGACAAGATGACGTAGGAGTTAAGAAAGATTTCTCAGAAGTTTCCCAGCAGATTCCACTGAAATCCCATTGCCCGGAACTTGGTAATGAGCACTTCTCCAACCAATCACAAGCAAGGGGAATGTGAATATACAAACAGTTTTCATACAAAATATAATGATAAGTATATTAGCGATAGAACAGTTGAGTGGATACACAAGGGAGGGGTGATAGGAGTTGGGGAATTTCACAATGAACTTCCAAGATAGGTGGTGTTTGAACTGCATATTGAAAGATTAGTGAAATTCAGTTGTTAGGAACATAAGGGTCAAAGGGACAGAATATATTAATGACTGGTTTATAGAAATTATATGACAAGTTTGGGGAATATTGAGTAGATCCTTAAGGCTGGTACTTGGGGTTTGTGGAGAGAAGGAAAGAAATGATGTTAGAAACTTAAGGTGAGGGCTGGAGCGGTGGCTCAGCGGTTTTGGTGCTTGCCTGGCAAGCACAAGGACCTGGGTTCAAAGCCAGCACCACATACACAACTAAGTGTTGGAGCAACAAAGGCCATGCGAAAAACTAAATAAAGTTGTTTTTCTCTTTCTCTGTCTCTCTCACTGTCCCTCTCTCTTTAATTAAAAAAAAAAAGTTAAGGTGAGGGGCTGGAGCTCAGTGGTTACGGCACTTGCCTGGCATGCGCTAGGATGCAGGTTCAAACTCCAGTACCACGTTCACAAGGTAAGTGTCGGAGCAATGAAAATCACATGAAAAGCTAAATAAAATTGATTCTTTTTCTCTCTCACAAAAAGAAAGTTAAGGTGACAGGCTGGAGTAGTAGCTCAGTGGTTACAGTGCTTGCCTGGCATGCATGAGGACCTGGGTTTGAACTCTGGCAACACATACACAACTAAGTGTTGGTAAAGGAAAGGCCAGATAAAAAACTAAATAAAATTCATTCTCTCTCTCTAAAAAATAATAAAAAAAATAAAAAGTGAGGGCTTGTTAGTTTTACATTGCTGGGAATTGGAAATTGAACACGGGTGCTTTACCACCTAACTACTTTTTTTTTTTTTTTAAAGACGGGGGGAGAGAAAGAGAGAATCAATTTTATTTATTTTTTTCATCTGGCCTTTGTTTCTCTGGGTGCTGGGGTTTGAACACATGTCATCATGCATGCCAAGCAAGTGTATTGACCACTGAGCCCACTGCTCCAGCCCTGAACTATTTTTCATTTTTATTTTTTTATTTTGAGATATGATCTCCCTGTTACCCAGGCTGGCCTCAAACTTGTAATTCTCCAGCCTCAGCCTCTTAAGTCGTTAGGTTTATAAGCATGTGCCACCAGGCCTGGATGAGATGTTCATTTTTTTTTTTTTTTTAAAGAGAGGGACAGTGAGAGAGAGTCAGTTTTATTTAGTTTTTCATCTGGTTTTGTTGCTCCTACACTTCCTTGTATACGTGGTGCTGGGGTACAAACCCACGCTCTTGCTCATGCCAGGCAAGCTAGTGCCATAACCGCTAAGCTACCACTCCAGCCCCTGGTACCTGCTTTAATGTCTTTTTTTTTTTCTTTTTGGCACCAGGAATTGAATCCATTGCCTTGCACATGCTAGATAAGTGCTCTACCACTGAGCAACATCCCCAGCCCTTTTTATTTTGAGTCACATAGGGTCTCACTAAATTACCCAGGCTGGCCTTGGACTTTCTTTCTTTCTTTCTTTCTTTCTTTAAAGAAAGAGGGATAGTGAGAGAGAAAGAGAGAGAAAGAAACAATTTTATTTAGTTTTTCATGTGACTTTTGTTGCTCTGACACTTCATTGTGTTGTGGTGCTAGGATTTGAACTCGATACTCATGCATGCCCGGCAAGCGCCATAACTGCTGAGCCACCACTCCAGCCCCTGGCCTTGAACTTTTGGTACTCCTGGATCAGCTTCCCAAGTCGCTAGGATTACAGACATGTGCCAGCATACTTGGCTTTCAAATGCCTTTCGATTAAGGCAGAGGATTGAATAGAACCATCCAAGGGATGTTGTGAAGTGTGGTCAGGTCTCTCTTCTCCCTAAGAAAGTGCGTTATACCCAGTGTTATTTTTGGAAAAACTTAATTTATTCCATGGCTGAGATAGTAGGCTCATTCCCTTAGGCATCAAATTTATTTCAAGCCTATATTCTATGGACTGGGGTGGTGGTGGTTCAGCAGTTGGAGCACTTGTCTGGCATGTGGAAGGACTTGGGTTCAAACCCCAGCACCCCATACATAGTTAAGTGTTGGAGAAACAAAACCAGATGAATAAATAAAATTGATTCTCTCTTTATCTCTCCCCCCTCCTACTCTCTTAAAAAAAAAAAAAAAGACTATATTACCTTAACTCAAATGTCCCCAAACTGAGATTCATAAGCTAATGTTTGTATTCAAAGAATCAAATATAAATTGTGGTAACACTTTATAGTCTAACCAAGATATTATGATTGGCTGTTTTGATTAGTAAAGAATGAAAAATGTGACCAAAATGTAAATTCTTAGAAAATTTTTAAAAACAAAGAGAACGTGGCAGGGTGGAGTTAGGTGAGGGGCAAGCATGTCATAGCTCTTAATGTTGACAGGTTGGGAATTAACTTGTGTGGCAGTAGGTGACTAGATGAATTAGTCAAGAGGTCAGTCACAAATAACCAGTATAAGCATTGAATATCAGTGATGTACAGGAGCTCATGGTTGAAAAAACTGAAGGCTACAAAGGGAACCTGCCAAGCAGTATGGAAGAGCCCCAAATAGGGCCATCCCAGATCCTCTGACTCCCTGCACTGCCGATGTTAGTTCTCTTCTGCCTCATTGCATCACTGCTGTTTGAGCCTAGTTTATACTTTGAGATATCCAGGAAATCAAGAATGTCGTTTTTATATAAAATACAATTTATCTCCTCATAGTCTTACTGCTTCAGATCACCTTTGGATTGTTAGTGTCCAGATTGTCTCATTTTATTTATTTATTTCTATTGTGGTACAATCCATATGCCATAAAACCCATTTTAAAACCATACAAGGTTTGTGTGTATTCATAAGGTTGTACAACTATCACCAGTACTTAATTCCAGAACATTTCACTGCCCCCAAAAGAAACCTGGAACCCATTAGCTGTTGCTCACCACACCTCCCTACCTCCCAGCTTTTGTTTATAGCACTGTTTTGCTTCTCTCTATGCATTTGTTTATTCTGGTCATTTCTCATAAGTAGGACCATACAATTATGTGAGCTTGTGGGTCTGACTTCTTTAATTTAGTGTAATGTTTTCAGAGCTCAGCCATACTGCACCCATGCATCAGTATTTCATTCCTTTTTATGGCTGATTATATTCAATTGCATAATTACACATTTTATGTATTCATTCACCAGCTGATGTGTATTTGGATTGTTTTCCCTTTTCGCCTATTATAATGCTGCTGTGAACATTTGTGTTTAAGTTTTTGTATAAATATATAGTATATCTTCAAATCTCTTGGGTATAGCCTAGATTGGCATTGCTGGGTAATATGATATCTTTAACTTTTGGGGGAAATGCCAAACTGTTTTCCAATGTGTACCATTTTATGTTCCCACCAGTAATGTACGAGTTTTTCTATATTCTTGCTAATACTTGTTATTTTACAATGTTTTATTATAACCATACTAGTAGGTGTGAAATAGTATTTCCTTGTGGTCTTGATTTACATTTCTGTAATCACTAATGATACTGAGATTTTTTTTCCTATATCTGTTGGCTATTCGTGTATCTTTTGGGAGAAATGTCTATTCAGATCCTTTCCCCATTTTTATCTGAATATTAATATCTGGATACTAGATGCTTATTATTAGATCATCTAATACTGCTGGGTAGGCTGTGTTTCAGTTTTTTCCAACCATGAGCGATTCATCCCTGAAGTAATTCATTTCCACCACTGACATTTAATTCTCTACAATTTGTGCTGATTTTTTTTTATGACTAATTGCCTAATTCATCTGGTCACCTATTACTACACAGTTTGTAAAACAATAATTTACAATTTTTTCCCCATTCTATGGGTTGTCTCTACTTTGTTGACAGTGCACAAAGGTTTTAATACTGATAAAGTTCAATTTATATTTTTCTTTGGTAGCTTGTGGCTGTTTCATTTTTAAAACTTCTCTCCCTTCCCAGTTTTTTCCTTTCCCTCTTTTCTACTACAGACTTTAAATTACATAAACCTCTGGTTGCCATCCATAATTTATAACTTCTTTAGGAAAGATCTTCTCAAATAGGGAAAGAGAAGAGAGCCCGCACTGAAAGCCTCCTGTGTGACACAGGAACTTGTCCTGTGGGATCAGATTAAACCTTCACAGCAAGCCATAGAGGTGTAAGTGCTCATGTTCGAGTTTTACAGAGGAACACACTGAGATTTAAAGTTATACACCTGCTTAGGTAGCATATTAGGGTTCATACTAATGTCTGAGGCTCTGTCATGCTTCTTCCCTAAACTTAGAGCAGTACAGCATCTGTAGGCCTTGTACAGAACTTCCTGTTTGTAGCTGCAAACTTAATCTTTTATTCTATTAATTAATATCTGACCAAATATATGCGATAAAGATACAGAGAATAAGGTAGGGAGAGAAGGGAAAAATAGCTTACAAGCTTCATCTAAATGTATATCACAAGGGGTTGGGGATTTAGCTCAGTGGCAGAGTGCTTGCCTAGCACATACAAGGCCCCGAGTTCAGTCCCCAGCCCTGAAAAAATAAATAAATAAATAAATAAATAAATAATAAATGTATATTACCAATAAGGAGGGAATAAGATCTGTTATCTGACAGTTCGTAGCCTGGAGTTTTGGGCCCCTCAGAGATTCATGGGTGGGTTTCTGGAAATAGTATTAACTTTTGTGTGCTCATTCTTTTGAGGGGGAGGGATTTGCAATTTTCTTTCTTTTCTTTTCTTTCTTTTTTTAAGAGAGAGGGACAGTAAGAGAAAAAAAGAGAGAATCAATTTTATTTAGCTTTTCATGTGGCTTTTGTTGCTCTGACATTTCATTGTGTATGTCGTGCTAGGGTTTAACCCTGGTCCTCATGCATGCCAGTCAAGTGCCATAACCGCTGACCCACAGCTCCAGCCCCTCCCCAACTTTTTTTGTACTGGATATTGAGCCCAGGGGCACTTCACTACTGAGCCACTTTTATAGTTCTTTAAAAAACTTGTTTTTAAAATTTTGAGACAGGTTTTCGCTAAGTTGCCTACGCTGACCTTGAATTTGCCATCCTCCTGCTGCAGCTTCCCAAGTCCCTGGGATTCCAGGTGTGCGCCACTATGCCTGGGTGAGGATTTGTAGTTTTCAAACGACTCATAAGTTTTTAGATGGGCTGGCATGTTGGCTCAGCAGTTATGGTGCTTGCCTGGCATGCACGAGGACATGGGTTCAAACCCCAGCACCAGGTATACAACTAAGTGTTGGAGCAACAAAAGCCACATGAAAAACTAAATAAAATTGATTCTCTCTTTCTCGATCACTCTCTCTCTCACTGTACCTCTTTCTCTCTTTAAAAAAGAAGAAGAAGAAGAAGAAAAAGTCTTTAGAATTGCCGCTAAGGAAAAGAACATACACCCTTGCTGAAAGGAAAATGCAGGTGGTGTGTTAGCAATTTGACCTTTTCAATTGGCCATATTTTGGGTGTGTTCTAGTTTGAGTTAAATCTTCCTGTCTGGTTTCAGATATTTTTGTTTTAGACTACTTATCTATACCTGATGGTTTAAGACTAGTTAAGATATTTTTAAAGTGTTACTTTTGTTTTTTTTAAAGAGAGAGGGACAGTGAGAGAAAGAGAAGGAACCAGTTTTACCAATTTTACTTAGTTTTTCATGTGTCATTCATTGCTCTAACACTTGATATGTATGTGGTGTTGGGGTTTGAACCTATGTCCTCACACATGCCAGGCAAGCGCCATAACCACTGAGCCACTGCTCCAGCCCCAGAGTGTTACTTTTTTGGGGGGTATCCTAGACTTTTTGAAGTATCTTTTTTTTTTTTTTTTGTCAGTGAGAAAACACTAGCAGTCATTTGTCTTTGGGTAGATCAAGTGTATTAAGTTGCAGCATCTTCTGATGGTGGAATGTCTAAACTATTTGTGATTTTGTGATTTTTAATTTTTGTAGTATATATATATATATATATATGGAATGTAATGAGGGCGTTTTTCAGTTATTGTCATTTTCCACATTAACTTTTAATTCAGGTTCAGAATGATCCAGTCAGATTGACACCTCTCACAAAAGATTGATAGGCAGCTTGAGTGTGAACATCTGTACCTGTACATGTTGAACATTTTTCAGTTCTGCTCTAGGTGTTACTTCTTGGAGTTTAAGAAAAGGAAGTGTCACAAGGCCTTTCAAGTCTCTGATTTTTCTTTTCTTTTCTTTTTTTATTTTAAAGAGAGAGGGACAGTGAGAGAGAGAATCAATTTTATTTAGTTTTTCACGTGGCTCTCATAGCTCCAAGACTTCGTTGTGTGGGGTTTGAACTTGTGTACTCGTGCATGCCAGGCGAGTGCTATAACTGCTGAGCCACTACTCCAGCCCCCCTGATTTTTCTTATTAAAGCTGATAGGCAGATTATCAGTCAATAATGATGGAGGAACTCACACATTAGCCATTTTGAAATGGACTATTATATGATTTCATTCCAGCCAGGCATGGAGGCACACACCTGTAATCCCAGCAGTTTGGGAAGGTGAGTCAAGAGGATCATAAGTTTAAGGCCCACATAGGCAAATCAGCAATTTAGGGAGACCCTGTCCCAATATTTAACAAGGGGGTATGGGGATGTAGCTCAGTGGTAAAGCATCCCTGGGGTCAGTCCCTAATACCAAAATAAATAAATAAATAATCTCATTCCAGAAAACAACCTATAGCCTTAGCTAGACTGAGATCTCTCAAAATTATGTGTTTATTTCATTTCATTTATTTATTTTTAGAAAGAAAGGATTTTATTTTTTTCATCTGGTTTTTGTTGTTCTGACACTTGGTTGTGTATGTGGTGCTGGGATTTGAACCTGTGTCCTCACACATGCCAGGCAAGCGCTCTAACCTCTGAGCCACCCCTCCAGCCCCAAGATTATGTGCTTTGTAGACATGTTCTGGTGATTTTTTTTTCTTTTTTTTAAAGAGAAGGACAGTGAGAGAGAGAGAGAGAGAGATCAATTTTTATTGAGTTTTTCACATGGCTTTTGTTGCTCTGACACTTAATTGTGTATGTGGGCACTGGGGTTTGAACCTGTGTACTTACATATGCTGGGCAAGTGCTATAACTGACAAGCCACCGCTCCAGCCCCATCTGGTGATTTTTTTGAAAACAATTTGGGGGCTGGAGCAGTGGCTCAGTGGTATCTCGCTTGCCTGGCATGCACAAGAACCCAGGTTCAAACTCCAGCACCACGTACACAACGAAGTGTAAGAGCAATGAAAGCCACGTGAAAAACTAAATAAGATTGATTTTCTCTTTCTCTCACTGTCCTCTCTCTTTTAAAAAATTTATTGGTACATTATGATTATACATAATAGTGGGATTCTTTATGCCATAATCAGACATGCACATAATTTGATCAGTCTTGTTTCCCAGTACCTTCCCTTTCCTTCCTCTACCAAATCGTTCTGTTATTATTATAATAATTATTATTACTACTGTTATTATTATGGTGATTTATTAAGGGTACTGAATCAGGATTTTGACAGATTTTAATGAAAAAAATCACATTAGTATACACAAAACATTATCTTTTAAAAACAGTTCCTTTGTTTAAATTATATTTCTACCTGTAGATGATGTTTGTAAATGGAATTGAATAATGGAAAATGTTTTTAAATGCTTTGTGATAATTAGGTTCCACAGTGTAGTTTAGTATTTGATTTCTTCTCTGGCTCTGGGGGACTTATTGGGGAAAAGTTGAGGGTGCTTAGACTGTGTGATGAGTAAAACCTTTTTTGTTTTACATGGAGATGTGGAGACTTGATGGTTGATAGCAAGTAGGTAGCACCTAGGAGGAGCTCCTTGCTTATACTCTTCTCGTAGGTGCACTTGCATATTGTGAGGAAACACAGTACAGCTTCATTTAAATGCACATGTAAAAAACTATAGTGGAGTTTTATTTTTATACAAGTGTTGTCTGAAACTGAAGGTGACAGGCATTTCTGAGTTCCATTCCTTACAGAGAATAGAATAAATGGATGGCTTAAAAATAATTGAAATTTTCATTAAATGAAATTACATTAAAATTAGTTGTTTTCAATCATTTAAAATTGAGGCACTCATGAATCTAATGCTTTTCTAAAACATGGCCCAGTAGCTTACGTTTTGGTTGTTGTAAAGTAGATTTATGCATGTTGGTATTGGTAGTTTCCCGGGTTGATGTTGTGAACACTTGGAAATAAAAGACATTTGTAAATATGCTTCTGGTCCTGTGACAGAACCTATTTCAGTGTAAATTTTGTTTGTATAACTTCTGCTTTACAGAACATGTTCAAAAGCCACATGTAGGTTTCATACATTTGAAAGCTTATCCATTTTGTTGCAAGAAGATTAACTAAAACACAATTTAAATTTTGAGTCCTTAGTTTGTCAAAAGTAAGCCAGGCATGGTGGTACCTGTTTGTAATCTCAGCTGCTTGAAAGGCTGAGGCAGGAGAATTGCAAGTTTGAGGCCAGTCTTGGCAACCCTTTATCCTATCTCAAAATAAAAGGGCTGGAGATGTAGCTTAGTGAGAGTGCCTCTGCGTCCAATCCCCAGCACGCCACCTGCCACACTCTGAGAAACAAAGTGCTAGTGGATCAAACTGAAAATTGTCATATATACATGTGAACCAGTTTTGATACTCAGGGCATTCTGAAGGGAGGTGAGAATTCCAGTAGTTGAGAATAAATTTTAGAGCCTTAAACACTAGTCTGGATTTTTTAAAACTTATTTAGTTTTAGTTGTTATTGTTGTTTTAAACCTAAGTAGATCCTTTGAGATGCTTAGCACTAGCTCAGTAGGAGAGTGTGGTAAACTAGGACTAGGAGATAGCCACAAATCTGGCTCTTGCTCCATCACTTGCCAACAGTGACAACGGGGAAGCTGCTGAACTGTGCCTCAGCTAGGAAATAGAAACAACAGTCCAAGTCCTTGCAGGGCAGTGATATTTAAGGAAGTAGAATTCTGTGAGGTTTCATTCCTATCCTGTTCTCATGTTTCTTGTATGCAACGTGCCTATTTCCTCCCTTCTCCATCTGTCTGACTTCTGCTTGTCCTTCAAGACAAGTCCCAGCTTTGTTTCATCCCTGAGATTTCCGTTGACAAGTTCACTACCTTTTACATCAGTTAATCACATCATTTTCTGCACTGCCAACATGCATTATATGTACAGGTGCGTTTATTTAATAAACGTTTTAAAATAGGGCTTACTGTTGCTGAGTACTCTCACAGCATTTATCAGTAATAATCCTTTGAAGTAGATAGTATTAATATTTCCTTTTTACAGATCCAGAAAAGGAGGCATACATAGGTTGAGTAATTTGCCCCAGCTCACCCCCACTACCATATTAGGTGCTGGAGCCAGATTTTCTTTTCCAGTACTGGAGATCACTTCCAGGGCTTGCTCATGTTGGACAAGTACTCTGCCACTGAGCGAGCCACTTCTCCAATCCAGGAGCTAGATTTATGCAAGCAGTTTCACTTAGAATTTGTGCTCTTTTCTTTTTCTTTTTTTAAAGAGAGAGGGACAGTGAGAGAGACAGAGAAAGAGAGAAACAACCTTATTTAGTTTTTCACATGGCCTTAATTGCTCCAACACTCAGTTGTGTACGTGGTGCTGGGGTTTGAACCCAGGTCCTCGTGCTTGCCAGGAAAGCGCCGAAACCGCTGAGCCACCGCTCCAACCCCTTTCTTTTCTTTTTTAAAGAGAGAGGGAGATAGAAACAGTGAATCAGTTTTATTTATTTATTCATCTGGCCTTTGTTTCTCTGACACTTAGTTCTGTATGTGGTGCTGGGGTTTGAACCTGGGTCCTTACGTGGGCCCAGCAAGGGCTCCAACTGCTGAGCCACCGCTCCAGCACCCAGAGTTTGTGCTCTTAATCACCTTTGCTGTGTTTTCTTGTCTGTTTCCCCACATAGACCGTTGATCACCTTGATGATTCTGGCTCCTGAAATCCCTAACACGTAGTGGCCACTTATTAAATGTTTAACAAGTATGTGGTAAATGTTCTTCATCACATTTATAAACCACATCGTGTAGATGCAAATTGTTACAATCATCATATGAATTTTATAAGTCAGAGTGAAGGATTTACCAGGCTTCTAAATTTTGCAGTTTGTTTTCTTGGCGCCCCCTTTTTAGGCTAGTAGACTACTAAAGTGTAGCTTGCTAAAATTTAAGGATTGACAGTACCAAAATCTGGATTAGAAATGAACCCTAGTGCTGGGCGCAGTGGTACATAACTATAATCCTAGTGACTCCTGAGAACTGAGGCAGAGGATCACAAGTTTGGGACTAGCCTGAGAAACTTAGTGAGACTCTGTCTCAAAATAAAACAAACAAAAAATCAAAACAAAGCAAACTGGGGATGTAGCTCAGAGGTGAAAACACCCCTGGTTCAATTTGCAGTCCACAAAAAATGAAATGAAATTACACAGCGGTGGGGCTGGGGATTCAGCTCAGTGGCAGAGCACTTGCCTAGCATGCGCAAGGCCCTGAGTTCGGTCCTCAGCCCTGAAAACAAACAAACAAACAAACCCAAAATTACACAGCAGTTTAGCATCTTAAGTAGTTCATACTTCCAATATACATCATCAGGGGTACTGAAAAGTTTCTTATTGGTGAAGAATATGTTTAAGGAAAAGACAGACCAGGGTGAGATTTCAGACAAGTACTTGTCTAGAAAAAAAATTAAGCTTTTTTTTTTTTTAGAATGTTTTTTACTGAGTTGAGTTATTGTAAAATCATAAATGCATATAAAGTAACAATATGATAGACACATGTTCTTTTTCTTTTTTTAAAAGAGAGGGACAGTGAGAGAGAGAAAGAATCAATTTTTTATTTTTCATTGCTCCTACACTTCATTGTGTACGTGGTGTTGGGGTTTGAACCCACATCTTTGTGCATGCCAGGCAGGTGCTGCAACTGCTAAACCACTGCTGCAATTGCTGAGCCACTGCTCCAGCCCAGGCGTATGTTCTTAAACCAGAATTACCCCCACCTCCCCCACACCCTACAAGCTATATAATTTCTTAGATTGAGAATTTTCTAGAATTAAATGATTGCATAAGTATTATTGGATTTTCAGGGGGGTAAAGAGTTTGCTACATTGTTAATTGTCTCTCTAGATCCCACCCTATTCTTCCTCCTCCTCCCCACTCCCATTTGTTCCCCCCCCCAAAAAAATTAAGCTTTTACTGTGAACATGAGCATTAAATTCAGTAGGCAGGGAAATAAAATATTTATCTCATAAGACCACATCCTTATTTTTAAAAAGTTAAAAGATTAGAATTCATGGCTGAGTGTGGTGGTGTAGGCTTGTAATCTCAGCAGTTTGGGAGGCTGAGGCAGGAGGGTCACAAATTTCAAGCCAGCCTCAGAAACCTAGCAAGGTCCTAAGCAACTTAGGGAGAGACCCTGTCTCAAAAAATAAAAAGTGCTGAGGATGTGGCTCAGTGGTTACGCACCTTTGGGTTCGATACCTGGTACCACCCCCCAAAACTAGAAAAGATTAGAATTCAGATATTTTAAATTGTTTTAGTTGGTACTGATATATTACAGGATTTGGTATAAAATGGTTTGTGCTTGCTTTTTTTTTTTGTTTGTTTGCTTTTGCAGTACCAGGAGTTGAACCCAGGGGTACTCGATTGCTTAGCCAAATCCACTGCCCTTTTTATTTTTTTTTATTTATTTTTTTTAAACAGAGGGAGGGACAGTGAGAGAGAGAATCAATTTTATTTAGTTTTTCATATGGTTTTCATTGTTCCAACAGTTAGATGTGTGTGTGTTGCTGGGGTTTGGACCCAGATCCTTGCGCATGCCTGGCAAGTGCTCCTACTGAGCCACCACCACTCCAGTCTCCCTTTTTATTTTGAGACAGGGTCTTGCTAAGTTGCCCAGGCTGGCCTTGAACTTGTGATCCTCCTTTCTCAGACTCCCAGAGTCACTGGGATTACAAATGCATACCACCACGCCCAGCTTGTGATTATATTGTATTATCCTAATTCCTGGCATTGTCTTACTTTCCTACCTCTATTCTCTTCTACTTTGATTTCTTTACTTTTTAAAAAATACATTATAGGGGCTGGTGGTGGCTCAGCAGTTACGGTGCTTGCCTGGCGTGCCCAAGTACGAAAGTTCAGACCCCAGCACCATAACAAAGTGTCCAAGGAATGGAAGTCACATGAAAAACTAAATAAAAATTGCTTCTCTCTCTCTCTCTCTGTGCCCTCTTTCTTTAAAAATAAATAAATAAAAAAAAAATAATAACATTCCAGGGGCTGGAGTGGTGACTTAGTGGTAGAGTGCTTGCTTGCTGGGCATGCTCAAGTATCCAGGTGGGAAACCAAATGCCAAATACACAGTGGAGTGTCGGAAGAACAAAACCAGATGAAAAAGTAAATAAAATTGATTAAGAGAGAGGGAAAGTGAGAGAGAATCAATTTTACTTAATTTCTCATGTTGCTTCTCCGTTTTTATACCCACCAACATACGCACCACATGTTTGTTCCCCAAGTTCTATGTATTAATTATATATAGACACTGAGGCATGAGCCACTTTATTTTGTAGCTCCTTTTATGATACTGTAGGTGATCTATAAGAACAGATGGGCATGCACTGTTTTATTGCCCTTAGAAAGATGAGCTTAAGCATCTTTAATTAAATATCAGTGCAGCTTCTTTCTTCTTTGCTTCTCTTCTGTCAAGCCTTAGAGCTCAGTGTATTCACTTAAAGAATCTTGTAAGAAACTAAATTAAGGCTGGGCATGGTGGTGTATGCCTCTAATCCCAGTGACTCCGGAGACTGAGGCAGTAGGATGGCAAGTTCAGTCAGCCTCAGCAACCTAGTGAAGCCCTAAGCAAACTTAGTGAGATCCTGTCTCAAAATACAATATAAAAAGGGCTGGGGATGTGGCTCAGTGGGAGAGCATCCCTGGGTTCCATCCCTAGTAATCTGCTCCCCTACAAAAAACAAAACAAAACAAAAAAACCCTAAATTAATATGATCTGTAGTAAATGGGAATGAGGATACACTAAGAAGTAGGATAATGGAAAATGGAAGGTCCTAATTTTCCTAATGTTTTCACTTTTGTAATGTTATTCTATTGTGTTCTTAGGAGATATTTTAAGTTTTCTGGAAAAAGAATAAAGGTTGATTACCACCAAAACTCAGATAAAGGGAAAGGCACCAAAATCAAATAAAGAAAGTAAAATGTGGACACAATGTCCATGTGTGTTTCAATGTGAACCCTGAGACTGCATCTTCTATTGTAACTGTGATTTATTGATGATTCTGTGAGTTTTCCTGATTTGAATAGTAGTGAGATGTTACTTTTAGGTTCATGTGGGAATGCATATATGTGCTCATCAGTTAAACTAGAATAAAGTACTGTAATTAGGATTTTTAATAGAAATGAATCTTATTTATTATCCTCTCATTTATTTTATTTTGTTTGTGGCACAGGGAATTGAACCCAAGGGTGATCTACCACTGAGCTACATCACCAGCCTTTTTCTTGTTTTGAGATAGAGTCTCACTAGGTTGCTAAGGCTGGCCTCAAATTTGCCAGCCTTCTGCCTCCACTTTGCAAGTAGCTTGGGATTACAGGCATGCATACCCACACCCTGCTATTATCTCATTTATTAAGAAAGGATTCCCCTATGAATTCAGCCCTTTGTATTTCTGATTTTTAACCTTTCACATTGTAATTGTCTCTGCTGTCTAGCTTAAGACTGAGACAACTTATCTGTTGTGTATAAATATTCACGAAGAACTACATTGGCTAGGGTATGCTGTGGTAACAAGCCATCCCCCAGTCCAAGAGGCTTAAAAACAGTGAAGAATTTCTTTCTCACACTACATCACTAGGTCAGCAGGTGAGCTCTGCTTTTATCCTTACTCAGTGACCCAGGATGATGGGACAGTCATGTTCTTCTTGTACATTAGCAATTAAGTACAGTAGTTCTAACATCAGTTGGGTTTAAAAAAAAATGTCCAGAACTAGTCATATAACCCCATTTAATTTCATGGAGGCCAAGAAGCACAGTACCTCTTATGCCAAGGAATCAGCTGAAAGTACTTGCTCATTAGCACATCTGTCACAGTCCATCCTTTCGTCCTCAAATATTTGGTCTACTTTCTTTTTTTTTCCCCCCAGGGCTGAGGACTGTACTCCGGGCCCTGTGCATGCTAGGCAAGTGCTCTGCCACTGAGCTAAGTCCCCAACCCCCAAGGTCTGCTTTCTCTTAAAAGCAACATACTTACTTCCTCCCCAAGGCAAGGTACCTCAACTTGCTATCCAATCATGGCATCACGCTCAAAGTCTAGAAACAGTTATGCAAGTGTGATGCTTGGTGGTCTGTTCATGAGGAGATGATGCATAGTAGTAGTCTGTGTTGAGTATAGATGTTGCTTTTCTTTCTTTTTTTCTAAAGAGAGGGGACAGTGAGAGAGAGAGAGAGAGAAGCAATTTTTATTTAGTTTTCAAGTAACCTTCATTACTCAGACACTTCATTGTGTACGCGGGTGCTGGGGTTTGAACTCTCGTACTCATGCATGCCAGGCCAGTGCCGTAACCACCAAACCTCCGCTCCAGCCCTTATATGTTGCTTTTCTTGATCCAGACACTTAGGAAAGTCAATGGACAAATGATCTGCAGTCCCCAATACATTAAGCAATACAATAGTGAATTGCAAATAACAAAAATAAACATTTGTTTGAAAGGGATGGGAACAGGAGACAGGAGTCTGCAAAAAATTCTGAAACCCCTCTGAGGAGGCATAAAGGATGTTCCTGCATAAACTGATTTTGCTCTTTAGAAGAACTCGCTTGTATGCTTTTTCTTTAGTCCCTAACTTCATCCTTTTAGACCTTTTTTCTTTTTCCTTCTTTCTCTGCCTCTCCTCCTCCTTCTTCCCCTCTCCTTTTTTCTCCTCCCTCCTTCTTCCTGCCTCTTCCTTCTTTTTCTCCTGTTATCTTCCTTGGCCATGTCTGAAATGGACAGTGGGATTGTCTTTAGGAGGATGATAACATAATTTAGCCCATTTCCTGCCATAGATGCTTGGGAGCCCATAGGTCATTTTGGTCTTGAGTTGTCAGTCTTTTAGCTCAGCCTGGTGGGTTGTTTTTTTGTTTTTTTTTTTTTTTTTTTTTTGTTCTGTGGTTTGCACCCAAGGGTGCTTAACCACTGAGTCATGTACCCAGCCCTTTTTATCTTTTTATATTTTCTTATTTTATTTTGAGATAGGATCTTGTTAAGTTGCTTAGAGCCTCACTAAGTTGCTGAGGCTGGCTTTGAACTTGTGATCCTCCTGGCTCAGCCTTCAGAGTCATAGGGATCACAGGTGTGCGCCACCATGCATAGCAGTTTGGTAGTTCCTTTGGCAGCATAATCTTTGTGGGATTTTTATTTATTTGTTTCCAGTTAGCCACAGTGCCCCAGCCACATCCACAGTTCTTTTATAGCCATACTTGTAATATTTGCTGCATAGCTCTTTTTTATTGGTTCCATACTTCTTCCTTTACTTAATTTTGAGCACAGATAATGCCCTATATACCTTCCTTGAAACCCCACATTTTGTAAACTTGAGCCATAATTCTTCATTTATAAACAGAAGACTATCAGTTTATCTACTTAAATGTCAAGTAAAATATGGTGGCATTTATTACCATTCTTTTCTGAAATCCCATGAAAGTAAAATAATTTTTTTTTTTTAAAGAATAAATCTGTGAGGTCAAAGAAATGGGCAAGAAAATGGAAGAGAGGACAGAAACTATGTATATAGTCATAAGCTGATTTTTTAAAAAGTTCTGATACAACTGTATTAGGATGAGGGGACAGTTGAGAACAATAAAATAAGAAAACAGGTAGTATCTTGGGCTGGAGTGGTGGCCCAGTGGTTGTAGCACTAGCCTGTCATGCGCAAGGACCCGGGTTCGAGCCCCAGCACCACGTACACAACTACCTGTTGGAGCGCCGAGGGCCACATGAAGGACTAAGTAAAATCAATTCTCTCTCTCTCTAAAAATAAAAGTAGTATCTGAATTTGAAAAAAAGTCAAGAAATTAAAATATATTCATATTTTAAAAATTAAGTAAATACCAAGGAGGAAACAGCCAAAATAGAAGTATTGCTTACGGGGAATGGGACTCAGATAGTTGAAGTAGGGCCTACATATTTGGTTTATAAAACTATGGGTGCTTTTTAAAATTATGTTTATTAAAAAATAAGCTTTAAAATCAACCCCAAAGTTCTGCAGTATGTATAAAATAGAAATAATAATAAAAACTTTTGCCATGTCTGTGTACATAGCAGGAATTCAGTAAATACTAGTTTCTTTCCTTTTGTCAGCTAGACAGGGTCTGTGCTTAAGTAGTATTCATATGACTCAGCGGTTAGGTGGTTGGCTAAACAGCAATGTGAGGCATGTCACAGAGCAAATTGTGTGCCCGTCTAGTCTTTTTTTTTAATGGATGGCTCTATTTTTCTTGGAACCATATCAACCTGATGGTTACTGTTTCCTAGAATTTATTCTTCTGCACAACTGATACATGCAAAAAAATTACCCAGTTATTGAATGGCTCTAGTGAGTTTTGCAGACAACAAATTTTAAAATACTTAACAACTTTGAAATCAGTCTAACAAAACTGAAAATGATATCTATGCCTAGTTTATAAATTTATTTAGATCAGGGATACTTTCTTTCGCTTCTATAGTTATATCAATTAGCTGCTTTATTTCTATGATTCCCAGTGCCTGTCCCACCACCACTTTTCCTGGACTCTCACTGTGGTTGATGTGGTGATGCAGGAAGAAAGCCAGCCCACGTGAAGCTCCTGAATGTTTCATGACATTGTGTAATTAGACTGTGAACTCTTTGTAGATACAGGCCTTGTATTCTGCCAAATCAGGGTGTCTGTAGCATCTAGGCTAACAAATGCCATGCATTAGTAGGCGTTTATTTATCAGATCCATACTGTGTGTTAGGCACTGTGCTAAGCTCTGAGAGGATATCTTGGGGGGACAGATATGGCTCTTGCTGTCATAGACTTTACATCCTAACAAAAAATGTTTGTGAATTCATGTGAGCCAGTGAAATAATGGCCCACAATGAACCACTTAAGCAGTATAAAGCACTGTATATGTAATTAATAATTTTAAGTCATGTTTGTTATGTTTTTAAGTTGTATTGTGACAAATGTCATAAAAAGGAAATGGTGGTATCTGATTTTTTTTCTTCTTTGTTTCTCTTTGTAGATAAGATGCTCCAAGTTCCTTGCAGCTATCTTCAGAAGAAAATCACCTGTAGTCTGCTCTTGCCATAATACCAAGCCTTTTTTCTTATGTTTTGGTGCTGTGACACTGGAAGAATTTTCACACAGGTTCCAGTAATATATTTTTTCATTTAAGTCTCTGTGGATGGAAAAAGATTTGAGTCTTAATAATTACCTTGTTTTAAAGTTAATTCTCTATAATCCGAACTGCTTAATAAATTTGGCCACTTACCAATGAGCCACGCAGCCAGTTCTTGTCAGGAACTGGTTGAAAACTGTGCTGTGCATGTAGCAGGGATGGCACAAGAAGATAGCCGCCGTGGTCAAGTGCCATCTACTTTTTATCATGGTGCCAACCAAGAACTTGACCTGTCCACCAAAGTGTACAAAAGGGAATCAGGAAGTCCTTATTCTGTGTTAGTGGACACCAAGATGAGCAAACCACATCTCCATGAGACAGAGGAACAGCCATATTTCAGGGAGACAAGAGCAGTGTCTGACGTGCATGCTGTCAAAGAAGACCGGGAGAATTCTGATGACTCGGAAGAGGAGGAGGAGGAGGAAGTCTCTTACAAAAGGGAGCAGATCATAGTGGAGGTAAACCTTAATAATCAAACATTAAATGTATCTAAAGGGGAAAAGGGTGTCTCTTCTCAGTCCAAAGAGACTCCTGTTCTTAAGACGAGCAGTGAGGAGGAAGAGGACGAGAGTGAGGAAGAGGCCACAGATGACAGCAACAACTATGGAGAGAACGAAAGGCAGAAGAAAAAGGAGAAGATAGTGGAGAAAGTCAATGTTACACAAAGGCGAACACGGAGAGCTGCCTCTGTTGCTGCAGCTACCACTTCCCCTACTCCCAGAGCTACAAGAGGGCGTAGGAAGAGTGTAGAGCCACCTAAGCGTAAGAAGCGGGCCACAAAGGAGCCCAAAGCAACAGTCCAGAAAGCTAAGTGTGAAGAGAAAGAGACTCTGACCTGTGAGAAGTGCCCCAGGGTGTTTAATACTCGCTGGTACCTGGAGAAGCACATGAACGTTACTCACAGGCGCATGCAGATCTGTGATAAATGTGGCAAGAAGTTTGTCCTGGAAAGTGAGCTGTCCCTTCACCAGCAAACAGACTGTGAAAAAAACATTCAGGTAGGTCTTACCACCAAGAGGGCAAACTTTCCAGGATAGAACCTGGCTGTTCAGATTCGTCTGGTGTCTGCCCAAGAGAATAAATACAATAGATGCTGAAGGGACAGATTTCACCAATTTATCATTTTAAAAGCTCCTGCTTGGGTATTTTCAAAACTGAGGCTTAACATTATATTTCAAAAGCATTACATTTAACTGACGCTGGACTAGTGGGAACCCAGGTACACTGGAAGGGGGATCTGTTATAGATGATTGACCAGAACATAAAGTCCACACCAACTTTGTACTGAGATTCACTGTTGTAGGACATGTGCTATGATTCATTCTAGCATCTTCTATGTCAAGGTGGGAAACATTGAGTAAAGGTCAGGAGTAGAGAAAGGTCCCTTTCTATTTAAAAGGATGCCATGCCAGATTCTAGTGCAGCTGATGGGGACAAAACCATAATGACTCAGACCGGTGGAAATGGAAGACCTCCAGGAGTGAGTTTGCTTTTTACCAGTGGAAAAATGACAACACTAAATTTGTCAAGAGGCTGAGCCCATGGGAATATGCAAAGTTTAAACAGAGGCTGAGTTGGTTGAAAATACTGTCACCTGGCAGTAGGGTTACGTAATGCTACTGTACAGTATTGTTAAGGTAACAAAACATGGTATTCAAACCCGGCTGGAGTCTTGAAAGGTCTGTATCATGGTAGGTGAAGAGGTGTACCTATTACATTATGTTGTGCGGATTGCAGCTATATTTTTTGCATATTTGTTTGCATATTAATGGATGCTCTTAAAAGGTAAGTCTTTGATGTGTACAATAGGAATATTTTGTTCTGTATTTAAGCTATCATTTTTAAAAATAAATTGTTTTACTTTGTTTTTTGAAGTGCTGCTCATTTTGGTGGTCACTTTTTATTTTTGCTTTTCGTCTGTTGCTTTTAATCAACTGAAGTTTATTTCCTTTAAAGAGAACTTTTTAAAATATAAATTATATTTCCTAAATATCCACTGTTTTGTTGTTGTTGTTGTTGTTGTTGTTGTTTTAAAATCAGATGTTACTTGATCTTGACACATGGGTAAATAAAAGAAGACTTGAGTCCTGGGGCCTGTCCTCCAGCAACTGCCAGTGCCCTTGCTAGCCTGTGCATTGATTGCGGATGTTCAGACCAGTGGGAGGGTGATGCTGCACCCTAGGGGTCAGAATTGGATTCCATAATGATTCATGACTGACAAGGTGTTCCTGATCTTTCTTTATAGGAGTTTTTGTTTTGTTTAACTTTGCTTTTAGCTATAGGAAAAGCATTTTAAAAATCCTTCTTTTCTCTCTGTGTGTGATTTGCTTTGCTATTCCTCATCATGTTATGTTTAAACTTGTGTTTAGAGTGTGGATTTTGCTAAGTGAACTTTCCTTACATTCCTAAAGGACACTGCTTTATTCTTACATAGTGATTCTGATAATCCTGATAACCTGGTAACAAGTAAAAAGATGGCTTGTGGGAGTAGTTTGTCCTTTTCTAGAGTAGTATCTTGCTAGGGACTTATCCTTTAACTTTTCTCAAAGTTTTTGTTCCTACAATGATGATGATGTTCAGAGATCTTTATTTATAGAGAATGCTAATTTGTTTCCTAAGTATTGCAAAGTCTAATGATTACCAAGAATTTTTTGGTATTTTGCTTTAACCAGAAATATTTGTTTTGACTCTAAACTGTTAATGGTCCATAATATAAGAGACTAGGCAGTGTGACATCTTTCCTATAACTGCATGTAAGAGAGATCTGGAACTGGACTGTAGGGGAAAAGGGAGAATGATGCTAACAGTTTAGAGATTATATTAACCTCTGCCTAGAGGGAGATGTTCAATAGAGTAAATTAGATTTGTGAAAATCTCATTTGTTGGGCTGGGTGTGGTGGTGGCACTTGTAATCCTAGCGGCTCAGGAGGCTGGATCGCAAGTTCAAAGCCAGCCTCAACAACTTAGTGAGACCCTGTTTCAAAATAAAATATAAAAACTGGCTGGGGATGTGGCTTAGTGGTTAAACACCCCTGAGTTCAATCCCTGGTTTAAAAAAAAATTGGTTAATGAGGGCTCCAAATGCATTTTCTAAGGTATAATATTTTTATAGTCCTGCAGATCTGTAACCATTACTGCATGTTGTTTTATCTTGTTTTTATTTGTGCTAATTTAAAGCTAGTTTATGTTCTGTGGTAGACACCCATTAACTGCCTGGTGACCATGTTTTGGAGGCAACATTTAGTAATCCATGTACTAAACAAACCTGAAGGTTCTTTTTGTAGACACAACATTAACTTGGTAATATCAGTCACTACTTTGACATTAGTGGAACTTTCCACTTATTGTTTTACTTTTTGCCATTGTTATCATACTCTCAAAGGGTCTCTAAAAGATGCATCTTGGAAAATACAACACAAGGTGCTAGTGTTGGAATCTGGACTCCACGGCCTTGTGCTGTGAATCTAAAGCACATCCCTTTCATCTGCCAGGAGGCCAGTACAGCTTTCTGCAGACACTAGTAAATAAAGATTATTTCTATTTATCCTGCTTAGTGTGTTTCCTGTAACAAATCATTCAAGAAACTCTGGTCCCTTCACGAACATATCAAGATTGTCCATGGATATGCAGAAAAGAAATTTTCCTGTGAAATTTGTGAGAAGAAATTCTATACCATGGCTCATGTGCGGAAACACATGGTTGGTAAGTCATTTTCTGCTTCTTTCTCTCACATGTATAATTTCCCCCTTGTTCTTTTCTGTACTTTATGCTCTAGATTGGGCAAGATGTGTGGACTTGCTATACTTTAATCAGCTTTGTCATGTTGAGACCAAATACAGCATGTCTTCGTAAGCATCCCCAGATTGGATGGTGTTGTTTTCCATACCTAGATTCTTTTCAACTTTGTTATTTATTTTTCTCATCAGAACATTACTTTTTTTATTTTTTTTTTTTTGTACCAGAGATTGAATCCAGAGATACTTAACCACTGAGCCACATACTCTTTTTAAAGATAGAGGTAGAGAGAATCCATTTTATTAGTTTTTCCACCTGGCTTTTGTTTCTCAGATACTTGGTTGTGTATGTGGTATTGGTGTTTGAACCCAGGTCCTTGCGCATTCGTGATACGCCAAGCCACCGCTCCAGCCCCTAATTTTTTATCTTGAGACAGGGTCTCGCTAAGTTGCTTAGGGCCTCACTGAATTGATGACGGTGTCTTTGAACTTGTGATTCTCCTGCCTCAGTCTCCTAGGCCACTGGGATTACAGGCGTGCACTACCATACCTGGCCAGAACGTTATTATCAAAGTGTCATCAACAAGAGTGTAAAAAATTAAGATGCCATAATTGCCTTACAATACAACATCTGTGTTTTCAACCTTGAGCTTTTTGGTGGAGTTATTTTGAGAGTAAGTGTGTTCTGTGTTGCAGCTCACACGAAAGATATGCCATTTACATGTGAAACCTGTGGAAAGTCCTTTAAACGCAGTATGTCACTCAAGGTGCACTCCTTGCAGCATTCTGGAGAGAAGCCCTTCAGATGTGAGGTAAGGTCTATGCCACCCCTAGGCCAGGCCTGGGGCTAGCGTGGTGTAGATGGTGCAGCGCTATGTGAGTGAGGTGCTGAGGTACAAGGTACATGGCCACATGCCACAGATGCTGCAGGCTCACACTGAGCACTGCCAGAAAGAGAAATATCCTATTTAACACCTGGTTAGCTCTCTTAGGTTAACTTGGGAATAGCTCATAACGACTTATTTTTCCTTTCTCAGTAATTCAGAGAAGTTGAGTATGTTCCAGTGATATTTTTATGGGGAAAAAAAATCCCCTTTTATTTATAACTCAGCTGCAGAAACATAACAAAGCAAAATAGCTGACAATAGCAGGTTCTGTTTTGAATATGAGAAATAGACCTAACATCGGAGACTGTGTTAGGGTGGGCTCAGGAGAAGTTTCTGTGCTTGGCATTGAAAAATCTCCACTGTGTCCAATGCAGAACTGTGATGAAAGATTTCAGTACAAGTACCAGCTCCGCTCCCACATGAGCATCCACATCGGGCACAAACAGTTCATGTGCCAGTGGTGTGGCAAGGATTTCAACATGAAGCAGTACTTCGATGAACACATGAAAACACACACTGGTAAGGATTTTTTGGGAAAGGTACAAATATGTCTCAAGTACTTGTTGATAATCATTAAGGATCTGTTTTGTTTTAAATCTAAACCATAAATTTTCATTCCAAGTGAAAAAAATTCAACTTTAAATAAACCTGATTATGTAAAAATACAGATTTATAATATGGAAAATATGGCTCTGATAACTATTTTAAAAAGGCTTATTTGTGGGGCTGGTGAGGTGGCTCAGCATTGGAGCACTTGTCTGGTGTGCATGAGGACCCAGGTTTGCACCCCAACAACACATATACAACAAAGTGTCAGAAAAGCAAAAACCAGATGAAAGAATAGATAAAATTGACTCTCTTGCTTTAAAAAAAAAAAAAGAAAAGAAAAGCTTGTTGAATGCCTTTCAACTGTGGGTTTCTTGAAGGAAGTGGGTTCTTACTTGGGTTTCAGGAACTCCTGAAATCTTGTTTTGTGTATATATGCCTATGTTTGTCTTAGGAAAGGGTTCTGACCTTTTTTTTTTTTTTTTTTTTTTAAAGAGAGAAACAGCTTTATTTAGTTTTTCACGTGGCCTTAGTTGCTCTAACACTTAGTTCTGTACGTGGTGCTGGGGTTCGAACCCGGGTCCTCGTGCTCACCAGGCAAGCGCCGAAACCACTGAGCCACCGCTCCAGCCCCAGGTTCTGACTTTTTTAAGAAGTTGAAGGACACTGACTGCTTTAAATAGATGCCCTTTAATATTCCCAAGGTTTAATTGGATTTAATTTATCTAAATTCACTACTTTTCAGGAACATATCCATTAAATGATGCTAAATATATTTTAATCTCTTTGTATTTTTAGGGACGTGTACTCCATAGCATGCCTTTGAATCTTGTCACCATTTGATTATCCAGATTCCAGGGAACTGGTTAATTTAATAACTTGCCTTATGAAGGACCATCATTGTTTCATAGTCTGAACTTGATGTTCTGGGATTAGTCATCTTTTGTTTGTTTGTTTGTTTGCTTGGTTAAAAAGAGAGGGACAGTGTGAGAGAAAGAGAGAGAAAGAATTTTATTTAGCTTTTCATCTGGTTTTCATTGCTCCAACACTTCGTTGTGTAGGTGGTGCTGGGGTTTGAACCCAGGTCATCGCCCATGCCAGGCAAGCAATGTAACCACTGAGCCACTGCTCCAGCCCCAAGATTATCCATCTTTACACAAATGGAAGAGCATGGAACATTTTTAGGTTTTAGGTTTCTAAATCTAATCAGCAGAGCAGCAGAACTAGAAAGGAGCATAGGAGATTATCATACTTAGCCTGCTGTTCTTTTTGCTTAACTAGTGGTGAGGAAATTCTGCCCATGGATGGCTCTCTTTAGTTCCCACTTATCTGTTGAAATCCAAAGAAAAATGCCAACCCGGTAACTTGATTTCTCATTCAGAGGAGAGCACCCCCAGATTGTAAGCATTTGGCTACATGAAGTCACGAGATGAGTTTATTTATTTACCTTAGACCTCAAAAAATAGTAATAACTTTGGGGTTGGGGATTTAGCTCAGTGGCAGAGTGCTTGCCTAGCATGCACAAGGCCC